>APFE030736813.1:153008-163150 GCA_000404065.3 Pinus taeda
AAATTTATTTTAATCAGAATAACGTCATTGTTCCCTCGTTGGTCTTAGGTTGAGAAAAATGGAGTCCACCAACCAAGGGTTTCCCCTTGGGGGAAATCCTAGTCCTTTCTCCTCTTGGGGAGATGTTGGTGCACCTCATATGGCCACATTGTCCCTCTGAGGACTGACAATTGGCTTGCCCATATGGCTTTTCTCGACCTCTATCATTCAAACCGCCGCGGTTCCTAAACAATCAAATTAGCAACTAGATGATACTAGAGTTACCCCCCAACCTTTTGCTTCACTTGTTTCTTCCTCCCCTCCTTCCTCTTCGCTTGGAAAAGCTGGTGAAGCTAAATACCAAGTAACTGAGAAGAAGAAGAAAGGGAAGAAGGAGAAAGAAAAGAAGAAGAAGGAGCTAAAGGTGAAAAGGGGCAATCGTGCATCACCAAGCGAAAATCCACACACTGCACCATCCAAACTAAAATCTCCATGTGTCATTTGCAAAGGGGACCACTATCATCGAGATTGTCCTTGCATCCCTTGGATCTTAAGGGATTGGTCTCCTCATTTGCACAATCTGGTGTCATCAACCTGTGATGATCATGTTGAGAGTACACTGTCAACTAGCAAAAACGAAGTCTCTAGACAGAAAGGAAAATGTAAATTTCCTTGCAGATTGTGCAAAGGCAATCATGTCGTCCACCGTTGTCCCTTCCTGGATGAAGCTAAAAGAGTCTTGGATAACTGTCCTACTTCACCGCTACGACTTCCTCCTGGGTATAAGAAACTCTTGCCAAGTCCATCGCTAGTTGAAAACCCGACTGACACGCCCTTGTGGTTGGTCGAAGCATCTATCATTGAAGATAAACCCTCTGAGTCCACACCAGACGAAAGGCAAAAGGTTGAGGCGGCAATCGACCCGGTCTTGTCTCTGGAAGGTTCGTCTTCAGATGATACAGTCACCTAAGAGGATGGGAATGACACTATTCAAATTCTTTTCGTAAACACAGACTCCGATGAACATGGGGGCAATCTACCCGTTCGTTTACCTAGGAAGGAATTTTTTCAGGGTCATATCGGGTTGTTTATTCTTTCCCACCTCCAAGCAACCTAGTTGTTTCCTTCGATTGGAATCTCCTAGGCAGACCCCATTTACCGTCTAATGTACCATTCTGAATCATTGTTCAAGCTTACAGAATGGTCATGGTCAGTACCATCATAGATGAAGGGGCTTCTGTGAGTATCCTTTCCTCAACTGCTTGGAAAGCGCTTGGTTCACCATCACTTCTGCCTGAGATGAAAAATCTAACAGGCTTCAATAAAGGAACCAGTCGACCGTTAGGGATCCTTCCGAGTTTTCCTATAACTTTGAGAGGGAAAACCGTATATCTAAACATAATGGTAGTCCAAGGACCCTTAGATTATAATCTACTCCTTGGGCGCGACTATATTTATAGCATAGGAGCCATCATCTCCTCACTCTTTCGAGTAATGTGTTTCCCGCATGAAGGCCGAATGGTCTAGCTCGTAGACCAGCTTTCATTCCCCATCTCACACATAGCTAATAGTCAAATTCCATCCCTAACTGGTATTTTCACGTAAGGAATGTCTCATCAATCTCCAGTCCATCCACCTGAAGAACGCGAGTAATTCAGTGGACATGACTGAAACCCAAGGGGCATGCACCCTGGTCTGCTTCAGCAGGAAAACTTCAGGTATAGGGTAAGTTTCCACATAGGAATATGACTGGTCCGACACACCCATCTATTTAGGAAAATGGGGTTGGACTGGAATAGGATACCTCCATTAGAAGGTATGCCTTTCCTGATAGAACAAATGTTTTATCTGCAAATTGAAGGGTAACCTGGAAAAGGTAGGCCTTTCCTGACAGAACAAATGTTTTGTCTGCAAATTGAAGGGTAATCTCGACACTCTACTTCACTATACCCAGAAGCATGCAAACCTTTTTGCACGCAAGTGAAAAGTGACCAACGTAACGCTAACACTATAGTTCTGCTAACTTCAACTGCTTAAGTTAGGTGAGTGGTCGAAAGGATTGTTCGCCTTCGCAGGGGCCGTATGGCACCAGCAAAGTAAAGTAAAAAGTTTTCCTACCTAACCTCAGTAGTTAACTAACCCTTAGGACAGTAGTTGGTCATTCCTAGCTTGCATGCGAGAAGGAGTGGAGCAAAGTTTCAAATGGTGCAAGCTCCTTAAAAATTGAACCTATCGGTGAGACATCTTTATTATACGACTGGCACGAGCAGTTTTATGCGAAGTTCAAGCTCATTAAAAATTAAACCTAAGCAATGAGAAAATGTTCCCCCAAAGTTTAAGCTCACTAAAAAATGAACCAACCTCCAGTAAATAACCATTGAGAATGCATTATCATTAGCTTTTGAGCCCTGGTCGTGTTCCTGCCATCACCTCCACTCTGTTTTAGCCGATCATGCGCCTCCACTTGATTGTTTACCCTTTTGAGGAACAGCTGCGAAGAGTGATTCAGTTAGCCATCCTTGTGACACTGCCATGATTGGAAAATTCCAAACCTTACCTGGAATTAGTAACTACCCAAATATATCACTTGTTCCTCAAAGACGAGTCTCCTTTAAGCTCTTTTCACCTAACTCATAAAATATGAAAAGATTGCCGAGCAATTGGCCTCTCCAGCTCGTTAAAGCTACTGGGAGTGCTATCCCTCCTCTAGATTTTAATCTTTTTGGACCTAAGGGATTATTACACAAAAAGATCGAGCATTTGTATTGTTCGGCTCGCTAAAACTATCGAAAATTCATCCCTTTCGTATTATTTTATACTTTTTCGGACTTAAGGGATTATATGATGAAAAAGGATTACTGAAGTTTTCTTTCCATCCCTTTTCAGACTCTCTAAAATTGATAAAGGACCGAGTTGTCTTTGTCTTTAAACTCGTTAAAACCAATAGCGACAAACTTGTCCATGCGGACAAGAACGAGTTTCACTGTCGCTAAGCTCATTAAAACATAGCGACGGGTTTTCCCGAAGGGAAAATTATAGAACAAGCATATGTTATCCTCCTCAAGCTTGACAAAATAAAGAGGTACTAGTCAGCATGACTGGGGAAAATTGGGAAGAAACTTAAAGAAGAAACTTGATTGGTAGCGAGTCACATCTTGAACATGACACTTTCACTCCATCACCATGATTGAGTCGGGTTGGGTTATTCCGTTCACCAGTCATATTACCATTGGTCCACCGTACCATCCATCTTTGGGGTTAACGCTACCAATCCATTTCAATGTCGCTAATATGTTTAAGGGAAGTCGATCAGAGAATTCACCAACCCATGTTATGTCTCATCCGCTACAATACCTTCACGCTCTATCCTTTCATGACCGCCACCTTGAACCCTGTATCATCAGATCATTTTCACCTCCAAAATCATTTGCTCCGTTTCGTGTCGTAGATGTGGGATTCATTAAGGCCCTCCTACGATAGGTTACTTCTTGTTGATGACAGTTCATTATCCAAGAAGTCAACCTAGGAACAACCCTTTTAGTACTTTGAAGCTTGCATGCCTCAATGGCAAGTTTCTCACTTCCAGCGACAGGTTTACATCAATGGCCTTCGACCGAAAGATTTTGTGTGGTGTTCGATGCCAAGTCCCTTTTTCACACCACAGGAATTGTATTGTAGTACCTTGAAGGTCATCATCATTATCGGTGATTCCTCTCGCGCCTATTAACAGCTTACATCATTGGCTGGTAATCAGGCGATGTCTTTCTATGATCGACTCCAGAACATTTTCACATGGATCGACTTGTACTTCGGACGAAGATTGGACGAGTTTGAAGACCACGGATCTAGTTTCATCCATCCGGGCTGCGATATATTCATGAAAATAAAGACATCAAATGTACATCATTGCTACATAGATGATCATCCAAATCAAAGGATGATGGCTCTACCAGAATCATCAGTCTGCCACACAGATGGTTGTCTGTCCAATGTACATGAAAATGAATTTATAAAGCTGAGCATGGGAATGCCCACCTCAGCTAGATGAAAATGTTATGAAGGTAATGTATTGTATTGTATCTTATTACAGGTCACCTTCCAGCTCGAAAGAACCTCAGATCCTCATGATAAAGCGTTTCACACGACATCAAAGATCTACGACCTCATGCTTTAGGGGGCAGCTATTATAGACATATTTGGGCACTACAACCCCAATCACATATGTCCATAAACCAAGGGCTTTTGAGTCCCTAAAGTGTTGTTTCATGCCCTAAAGGAACAAGGTTAGTTGATTACATCATCTTCCAGAAGTTCTCCACAGAAAACTGCTCAGAACTGGTCAAAACTAGACCATACAGACTGCCCAGTGCAAAGGGTGCGATGCATCTCACCTGCTCAGTGTAAAAAGTGCAATTCATACTGGAAAGCCCTTCTGTAGGGTGTGATGGGCGAGAGTGGACAAATGGCAAAGACAGTTTGCAAGGTGGATGATCATGGAATCTTCCAGAAACTTCTCCTGTGACACTTGCCTCTCTGAATTCACCCAGGGATGAGTAAGAGATCATCAATCTCCAAGTGGAATTAAGAACTATCAAACAAAGGACACTAATCAAAATCCTAAGAGCTGACTCACCCCCTGCAATCATCTACATATGGATCTCTCATCCCAGAGATCTAGAAGCTGGAATCTTGTATCTTGTAAGGAAGTGTTGTTGGTTACCTAGTGCAATATCATAGTGTTGGGTGATCTAAGCTTTTCATGAGGTGAAGAAGGGCTTTCATGCTAGGAGGATGACACTGGGTCAGATCAATGGGTTGTAATCCTCTCTTCTAACCTCTTTATCAATAAAGCTATTCGAGTTTTCCTCTACATTCTTGTATGTTAGCTGATATATGCATGTATGTGATCAATATATATCTGGTCCTATATTGTTTATGACTGTAGATCTCTGCACTTTGAAGGTATTATGTTGCTTTGACTTTACAGGTACTCTTTGAAGCGGAGTGGTCAAGGGAAGAGCAGCAAACATCTGTCAAAGAGGGGAAGGAACAAGTGGAGAACCAAGCGAAAGATCAAGGTTGGTATTCTTTGCTCCTCTCCTATCTACTTCTCATAAAGGAAAGTGAAAGTAACTTTAATCTGTTTGTTTCTAAGATAGCTACCCATCTTAGTGGGACTAGCAGCTCTGCATAGACACTAGATGTCCCGATAACAACGGTGGACCCTAAAAAGATCCAAGAAATGCAGGATTGGCCTCAACCAAAGATCTTGAAGAGCTTGAGAGGATTTTTGGGTCTCACAAGCTACTATCGCAAATTTGTCCGCAGTTATGGTCGCATTACTAGGCCCTTCAATCAACTCCTCAAGAGAAATTCATTCTTCTGGAATGATGAAGCACAACAGGCCTTTATAGCTCTCAAACATGCCATGTGTTCCACTCTAGTCTTAGCATTACCCGACTTCAACAAATCTTTTGTGATTGAATGTGATGCTTTTGGTATGAGTATTGGGGCGGTCTTAATGCAGGAAGGTAGACCCTTGGCATTCATGAGCCAACAACTAAGTGGGAAGAATCTGGGACAATCTACTTATGAGAAGGAGATGATGGCCATCTTACATGCAATAGATACCTAGCGACCATACTTATTGGGGCAACGTTTCCAAATCCCCACAAACCATCAAAGCCTTAAATATTTTTTGGAGCAATGCCTATCCTCACCACAACAAAATAAATGGCTTGCAAAAATGCTGGGATATGATTATGAGATCATTTACAAGAAAGGGTGCGAAAATATTGTAGTAGATACGTTATCCTGCCAATTTGAGGAGGAAAGTACCCTGCTCGCAATTTCCCTTCCCATTCCAGAATGGATTGAAGAGGCTCGAAAGGAAAGGTTTTCACATCCCTGACTCTCCTTCCCAACTCATTAATCAGCTGCAGGTGGATCCAAATTCCACAGCGGGCTACTCGTGGCAGGATGAGATTCTTCACTACAAGGACAAAGCCGTAATATCACCAACATCCACCCTCAAAAGCCACGTTTTGGCGGAGTTTCACTCATCTCCCACTGCAGGACATTCAAGCTTTCAGAAGACATATGCTCACACTCGAAGATCATTTTTCTAGACAGGCATGAAAAAGGACATTCTTACTTTTGTAGTTGAATGTGATGTCTGTCATCACCATAAAGGAGAAACAGTCAAATCCCCAGGCACATTACAGCCCTTTCCCATCCCAGCCTCAATCTAGACGGAGGTTTCTATGGATTTCATTACGGTTCTTCCAAAGTCAGGAAACAAGTCAATCATCATGGTGGTTGTGGACAGACTTTCTAAGTATGCTCATTTTTGCGCCCTACCCTACCCTTTTACACCAGCTTTGGTTTCTCAATCTTTCATGGATCAGATCTTCAAATTGCATGGCATGCCCACTTCCATTGTGTCTGATCGTGACCTGGTCTTCACCAGTAACTTTTGGCAGGAACTCTTCAGGCTACAAGGTACCTAACTACAACTCAATACTTCCTATCATCCACAAACTGATGGTCAAACTGAAGCAGTCAACAAATGTTTGGAGACCTACCTTAGGTGTTTCACTTCAGAAAATCAACATCTCTGGGTACAGTGGTTACCTCTAGCAGAATGGTGGTATAACACCAACTATCATGCCACCACCAAAATGAATCCATATGAAGAAGTTTATGGTCAAATCCATCCTTCCCCTACTTCTTATATTAAGGGATGCTCGAATGTACAAGTAATGGATCAACTCCTATAGAATCGCACAACCATGTTGACCCACCTTAGAGAGAATCTTCATCAAGCCCAAAATCGCATGAAGCAACAGGCAGATCAACATCACTCAGAACGCCAATTTCAAGAAGGGGATCAGGTATTTTTTAGGGTGCAACCATATAAGCAGACATCACTCAAAGACAAGGGTTTGTCAGAAATTATTTCCAAAATTCTACGGACCATATCAAGTACTTCAACGCATTGGAGAAGTCGCCTACAAGCTAGCTTTGCCACCCACTGCAAAAATCCATCTAGTCTTCCATGTCTCATGCCTCAAGAAAGTGATTGGGAACCATTGCAGAATTCAAACCAGTCTACCCGAAGTGGATGAAGAAGGGTCAATCTAGCTCCAATCTGAACAGGTTCTTGGCACACGAGAGCAGCACATGCATGGCCGTACAATCAAGGAAGTCCTCGTCAAGTGGAAAGACACCTCTCTCGAAGATGAAACCTGGGAACCAGCTACTATCCTTCAGCAGTTTCTGTAGCTTCAGCCTTCAGGACAAGGTTATTCTTATAGGGGAGGGCATGTTAGGGTCCAACCCTAACCCCCTTATTTATGTAATAGGATCGAGTCATAGTTATAGTTAAGTAAAGAGTCAATAAAGCCCATAATAATAATTGTAAGTGCTCAACCCACATTTAATGAAGGGGCCACAGTTAGTTGCAAATGGGCCATGGTATTAGATAGATGGTATTAATAAGAACCATGGTATTTCCCCATGGTATTGCATGTATGAATCCTATATAAAGGATAGAGACTCCCCTCGAGGAGCATTGTGTCTTATTTTGTAATTGAGCTCAGCTCTATTAGAGGTTGCCCCCTCATAGAGGCAAGTGAACATTGCTTTTTGAATAATAAAGTACTTGTTGTTATTTCTTATTGTTCTATGTTTTGGGTATATTTCTTCGCATATTTGGTATTCGGGTATCATCTTGCAGGTTAAGAGCATAATAAGTACCCTGCAGATTTCCTAGTTACCCTCTCATCCTTGGGAGGCCATGGTTGGCCACAGCAAATGCTTACATTAGCTGTAGAGATGGGAATATGACCATCAAGAATGGGCATATGTCCAAACAGTGAGTCATATACCCTCTTATTCAACCTACCCTAAAGCGTGATTTACCTTTATGGTTGGAGGAGGGGGAAGAAGATGAGGTTTATTCTACCTAACTTTATGCTTTGGAAGTGTTATAACATGCATCTTCATTGTTTATAATTTTCATTTTTCATTTAAAAATCACTGAAAAATAGATAAGGCACAAAAGGGGCGATGCAATAATTTCATTTTGAAGCATATTGAAATAAAGGAGTGATGCAATAATTGCATATTGAAATAAAAAGAAAACAAGTATTAAAGAGTCGGCCATAGTTCAACAATGTGATTAAATCACAATCGCAAATCACAGCGGAAGTGGTTATATATGAAGTGCTACCTCCATCGATTGTGATTTGCGATGGGCTAACCCAAAACAGATATACATTATGTTTAATAGTCCCAGCGGGTCCACTTATCGCAGAGTTTATGTACATTGGTTCCGCTGATTGCGATTTGCGATTGCAGGTCGGACCTGAAACATATATACATTGTGTTTAAAAGTATCGGAGGGTCCACAAAGCAATGAGACGGAGCCGATAGTGTTATATGGGCATAGTTAATGTTATTTGAAATCCAATATTGCGTTATCGCTTATCGGATGCGATAGAGGCATGTGGAGTATGACTGTGGAGGAGCGATATTGTGATTGCAATAAAGGTGTATCTTCAAAATTGTGCGAAGGCTTTGGAAAAGGCAGAAAAAGGTATGATTACGCATTTTTATATGTATTTCTATTATAAAGGGTTATAATAGAAATAAACATGAATAGGAGGTTTATATGAGTTAAGTCCAAAGTAATAAGATTATGGGGTTTGGATATATATGTGCGGCATAATGCATAATCAAAGGGTTAATAAACATTAATCGAAGGATTAATGAACAAGGGTTATAAAGTCCCAATAGAAAAGAAAGACTGGGCTACATGTATATGGGTTCCACCGATTTACGATTGCGGGCCAAACCCGATATGGTATATACATTATGTTTAATACTCCACCATGTCTGTCATGTCGTCGATTGTTAAGGTTTGGGTTGATACACCATTTGAAAGTGCCGATTGCGATTTGCAATAGGAAGTCAATGGAGCATTGAGCAGATGGACTCGATGGAATTATGAAACAGATTTAATTCTTTTTGAGTTCCGCGGTAAACCAAAGGTTTGCGTTAATTTCATTGTATAAATGGAAAATTAGGGTTAAAGCCAAATTCAAAGAAAATGCAATTGGTCGAGTTTCTTGGTGTTTTGACTGATTGAAATGCACCCGATACATGCGTAAACCCAGGCTTACACAAGTCAAACACAGTTCATTATGGTAAAAGTGGATTAATCATTATTTAAGCATATATATAAGAACTTAGCGGCCAATTAACAGAGTAAGCTAGCAGTTATCCTCATCTTCTAGTTCAGTTATTTCTGGTTATTTGATGTTCTTGGAGGTGTCCTTTACCCTCTGTAAAATTCTGTAACCGTTTTTACTTCATATATTTAGAGAAGCATTTAAATAATTTGGGCAGTTTCAGAAATCAACAACTGCTCCACAATGTATAAAAAGATGAAAATTTACAAAGAAGGGGTTCTAAATTTGGAGAACCCGGATACAAGGCCATTGTATTCATGATATAATTGTTGATTAATGAAGAATCAGAATTTTCCATGCATTTGTTGGGTATGATTTTGTAACCTCTATTTTATGTGCCATCTTATGTTTTCTTCCTTCAAGTATGGTAATGAAGCTGCAGGTCTTTATTTTCTTAGGTAGATAAAGTTAAATTTCCTTAAAAGAGTGCTCCTGTATTGAAATTTTCACCTTTCTTTCTAAGTTAAAGATAGTAGTTTCTGTGCAAGGCAGCATATTATCTTTAACTTCTCCAAGTTTTCATAGATAGTAGGTTCTGTGTTAAACAGCATATTGTCCATGATTTGTTAAGAAATTTACCCAAGAACATAAATTAATTACCGAGAGGAATGAATATAAAATTAACCAGCAATAACCATAAACACATAAATACACATGTTTATTTGGGAAAACCCCAAATCTGGGGAAAAACCCAATCAATGAAATTTCATTATCCTGGCCAAAAACCTGGCCAATCCGGCCAAGTGAGCCTTCACCGCTCACCTCCAAGCCATACATTACAATGAAGTCCTTCCAGCCTTTTATAGGCTCCATTACATATAATACCACGGACAGAATACCATGGGTGCACAATACCATGTGCCCCAAAACCATCACTATTTAAACTCGTCAACTTTTGACTCTATCCTG
>APFE030736819.1:0-10454 GCA_000404065.3 Pinus taeda
TATTTTTGCTTTTTTTAGTAGTGTTGTCTTGTATTTTTTCTAACGGAAAAAGGCAAACCAATGTTCATATATGCATATCAATAGTCTAGGTCACCCCATCTATGGTCTTTCATATACTAAATGTGTTGGGTTATAGCTTTCGTGGCCCTCTTAAACAAACTGTAAGCATCCTTGCTCATTTCACGAAAACTGTGTGAAAGAAGAGTCACTAGAAATCTTGTAAGGACTAGAGAAAAATGTGTGAATAGAAGAGTCACTAGAAATCTTGTAAAGATTAGTCAATAAACTGTAATAAGAGAGATACTTTTAGATTTTTCACTTGAATATGTTTCTTTTCCATTTCATTACCAAGAGAGTCACCAAAAACGTGATTTTTTTTTGTTTCTTTGCTACCTCAAGGATTTTCCATAGCCCCAACTTCCAAGAATGCAGCCTTGTTTTTGGTGGCCCTGTCATGAACATATCTAACCTAGATGATGTGGTTTTGAGCCAAGAAAAGGACTACCCCTATACCACAAAAAGAAGGGTTAGCTTGATAAGGACCATAAAAAAATCAAGGAAATGTATGTCAAAGGAGGCATTGTGTCTCCCTCTCTCTCTCTCCCCTCCATCTCTATCTCCTCTCCTCTCTTCCTAGCCATGGCATAGTCCATGCTCTTATAACGAAGCATATTACCAAGTTCATAATATTAATGACAAAGTGGGGTGAATATACATGATTAAGAATCTTGTCATATTGTTATAAAATATTTTGATCGTGAAATAAGTTATGTTTTTTTGGGCAATGTGGTATTGATAAGCCATGGTATTGGCCCATGGTGTTGTAACAAAGTCTATTTATAAGTTAATAATATCCATGGTAAAGTGGGGGTGAATATCCATGGTTAGAAATATTTTCATATTTTTCTAAAATATTTTGATTGTGAAATAAGTTATGTTTTCTGGGCATGTGGTATTGGTAAGTCATGGTATTGGCCCATGGTGTTGTAACAAATCCTAATTAAAGTACAAGTTAATAATATCCACCATAAAATTAGGGTAAATATCCATGGTTGAGAATATTGTCATATTGTTATAAAATATTTTAGCTGTGAAATAGGTTATGGTTTTGGGGCATGTGGTATTGATAAGCCATGGTATTGGCCCATGGTATTGTAACAAAGCCTATTCACAAAATCAAAATATAACAAATTGAATTTTATTATTTTTATCACTTTGTTATTATTATTAATTGAACCAACATTTAAATGTTTGCACAATATCACTTTTTAACTGTTAACTTTTAATTTTTTTCTATTTTTTAATCAAGCCAACATTTAAATTGTTTACATACTTACATTACCTCTTCACATCTACTCTATATTACATATATTACACAACATGCATAGTAATATATTACACATAAGTTTTTCTCGATCAACAATTCTTCATTAAATTCTTCTTAGAACCTACATAGGCTTCCTTATTAGGAATAAATAATTACCCTACATCTCATCTAGCATATCAAGGCCTAGCTTCATCCTCAATATGCTAATCTAGATCTTCTTTGTTGCTTCATGCAATTTCCTCAAACCTTACACAACTATGTATCTCATTCATAGAAAACTTGCAACATTACTCATGTATTTCTCTTTCTTACCTGAGAATCTCTCTCCCAATGTCTTGTTCCCTGACACATAATTGTGCTCTTTCTCACCACAAGCCATATTGACCCTCTTTTCTAACAATTGGCACTCTAAGCACTGTTTGTTGTCAATAAGTCTTCTCGAACCTCTTTGTTGTCAATGGACCCTCTTGGCCCTCTTGGTGTGAACAAGACCTCTTAGCCCTCCACAGGCTCTCTCATCCCTCTTAGCCCAACCACAGGTCTCAAGCCTACTCAACCTTATCCTGCATAAGATTCTCTCTTTCCAACCACCTTTCATAGGCCGTCTTGGCTCTCAAGGCTTTGAGGCTTACTCAAATTTCTACACACCTTCAGATACTACAAAAATAAACACTCCCTCCTAGCAAGGAAAGGACTCTCCACCACCCCCAACTTATCCCTATTGAAACAAACTTCATGTTCACCAGGGGCTTCATGATAATTTTTAGAATGTGCTAATATGTAGATATGTATAGAAACCTCACAACACCCTTATAGACCCCCACCTCTAATGAAGTGGTACTTGATCTCTATGTGTTTGGACCTGTCATGAAGCACTATACTATTTATTATCAAAATGAATCATGGAGAGCCCCATCTTAAGATTAAATAAACCTATGAGAATTTTGTGAAGCCATATATCCTCACAATTCACAATAATTGTATCCATACACTTAACCTCCATTGAGATAAGTGCTATGGAGGTGTACTCACCCCATTATTTGACCTTCAGATCATGATCCTCATCCCTATCTAGTTTTACATAAGTTCATTAAGTGCTTGAAACTCACTAAAGGCCTTACCCTTGGGCTTCAGAAAGTATATCTATCACATACTCCACTAACAAAGTACCACCTATATCTAAATGTATCAAACCCAACACACCTTTGGACCTATTCTTGTTTCTTGAAAAAGTATCCTTCACATAATTTCCAGGCACACATCCCTTTCACACTCCATCCTACTCTACATTGAACTCCATAATACCATTGACCATCTATAGAAACAATGGTAAAGTTCTAAAGTGAAAGTGACCCATCCTCCTATTCCATAGCTCAGATAGGTTGCCACTATCATGTTCTAGGGATTATATTAATTTGGGTTGCCACTATCACGCAATTGTCTCTATCTCCAATCACTCTCATTGAGATAACATCATATCCCATAGGCCTAACAAGCACTTATCCACCTGCAAAGTTAACCTCAAAACCCTTGTCCTCTATAGCCAATACATACATCACCTCATTCAGCTCCATTGAACTCCTAGAATACAACTGAAATTGTATGGTTCCCTCTCCCTCTACAACGCCTTTGCCATATTGGTGAAAATATTTGAAAATATTTTCATGTGATGAGATGCTCCACTACCCATGAACCACACCCCATGTGTAATGATGTGAAAAAGGAAGGACACCAATGATAATTCCTTCTCATTATTGGTGGCCAAATCTTTCATCTACGCAGATGCTCCAATATGTTCCTTTCCCTTTCCCTTATTCTTGTTTGAACATTGACTTGGAAAGTGCATACATTTGTGATATGCAAAGCATTTCACTTTTCTCATGTCCCTATTCTTGTTATCATGTGAAGTAGATCCTCCTTATGCGTTTTATTTGGTCTTTTCCTTACCCTTCCTTGCTTAACTAGAATGTTCAAGGTTCTCCTCATCCCCACACTTTTGTTGTTTGCTAGGAAATGACTCCTCTAAGGTTTTCTTTTGAGTGAATTCATCCCATATTCTACCCAATCAACTAGTTTATTTTGTGCTAGAACATATATCAAAATGATATCTTGTTTTTTGTAAAGCTATTCAAGGCTATCCTTACAAGCTCCTCATCTGACATGCTACCCCATTAGCTCCAAGATCATTTTGAATTTGTTGAATCCTAGTGAGATATGATGGAAATGTGCATGACTAGTCAAATAGGTATTCCTTAACTTTTCCATGAACACCATTTTTTATTTTCGTTATCAATCTAGTACAAACTAATAGAAGCAATCCACATCTCATTGGAAATCTTCTTCCTTGAAATGTGAGGGATGACATGATCCTTCATTGCATCCATGATGATGTGTTTGGCTTTCACATCCTTCAAATAATTAACGACCAATAATATAGCATATGTGAGGTGTAATGACTTTATAGAAACTCCTATAGATTGTTATCCATGAGAATTAGGGCTATTTCACCCTTAAATTGACTAAAATTTGTTTCCCCTTTTTTATGGTCTTCATATCTCAACTTGGTAGAAGTATTTCTCCTAGATTAATCGCTCAACCATAAATCCCTTAGTTAAAAATAAAATGTGTTAATGTAAATCCATGTGCTATTGATTTCCCTCTTCACAAAGATTAAAGTTTCTTTGATACCATGTTAAATTCCAAACACCATATTTAATCCATTTCACATGGAAATTATTTTGTACCCAATTTTTTTTTAACTAGTATACCAATTTTCCAAATGGGTAATAATAAACATTGGTATTTTTACCTTCTTAAAATAAATTTCTGTTTGACAATATTTAGAAAAATCAGTCACAACCAACACATAAATCTTCCCAATCAAATTTTCCTTCACATTATTTTATCTAGAAATTTAGGTTACATGACCCACAAAGAAATACATAGCAATTGCAACAAATATTTGAACCTTTAAATGGCCCATTGGATTCTCATCCTAGATTTTTTTTGGATTTCTTAGATAAATTCAACCCTAACAAAACTTAGCTTCTACTTGTGAAATTTTTCGAACTTTGGTTGTACAACTTGCACACTTGGAAAACTTTCCCCCTAGCTAGAAGCTCAACCTCCTCCCTTTCTCCACGTGGCCTTGGTTGGAAACTCACCCTTACTCACAAATTTTGGCCTGGATATAAAACTTGGCCTCCTCGTTGAAGATCTTAGACCCTCTCTTTGAATTGTCATCCTCATCTCATTTCCCTTTCAAAATCCCGTTTTGCACACTTTCTTCTTGTCTTCAATCACTCAAGCCTCTCACTCATCGAGAAATTTATTTTCTCAATCATAGTGTTATGTACTCATCCTTTATTAGGATCTCTTGTAATTTCTCATTGAGCCAAATTCCTAACCTCCAAAGTGGTAAAGGCTAGTATTAAATATTGACCCACATAGATCAATGGTGGAGATTAGCTCTAAGTCACTTAAATAATTGAATTATTTATTATTAGAAAATTTAGCCCAATAATCGATATTAATAAATAGATTAAATTTGTTGCTTTGCTAAGTTAAAACTTAGGAACTAAATCATAATACTTGCTCCTCTCAAACAAGAAGTGAAAAGGGACTCTCTCCTACATGATAGACACTTACCCTGTGTTGAATAATTTCCAATGCTACAAACATCAACAACTTGTTCCTTTAAATAAGATGCCTCATTCCACCAAGGTTGCATGTCTAGTGCAATATCATGAACAGGGGCCAATAGATGGTCTTAGAACCCAAGCCAAAGAGAGCAATAATGGATGTAAGGGGTAGAGATTTTAGAAACCAGCGTTGGTTTTAAATTTGGAACCCAAAGCAAGAGACCAAGAATGATATGAGACTAGAAGGCTTATGTTCAACATAATCTCCTTGCTATTATAGTATAATCACTCCCTCATTTTGCAATATTCCACCTTGTAAAATCAATTTCCATCCCAATTTGAAATGACCATAATTCATGGGAGAACTCACCAGAGATAGACACTATGTAGTTGCCAATATCCAAATCCACACATCATTAACATGATAAAAATCCACTAAATCCTAAGCATTAACGTGATACTAAAACCACAATGAACTTTCCTCGTGGATGTATTAAATCATTTTATACTTAATGCAGGGAATTCAAAACATGACAATGGTATGGGGGATGTTGTATGGCTCCTTCCTCAACCATGTGTACATGGTGGGATGGAAGCCATGTTCTTCTGCACTTCTCATAATCTTTTCACCATATTCAAGGAAGAAATATCTTTCATTGATAAATAAGATTAATATTTTTTGAGAGGGTAAGTAGGGAGGGAGTGTCATGTGTGGCTGAGTGATGCATAATCTTTGTAACCTTCATTAGCAAGAAGGTCTACAATCTTATTTTCATATTATATGACATGTGATGCGATAACCATAAGGATTGAATGGAGGAAAGTGGCAACCTAATCCAAGCTACATTCTATATGCCAGTTACTAGATATTTTAGCTGGTGTAGTGCCATGGATTGTTTTAGTCATCATATTGATTACAAGTTGAGAGCCTGTTCAAGTAGTATTTTTCAAAAGGCTTGAGACTAGTCCATATGAAGTCTAATTTCTATGGGTTTGATTTCTACATGTTGACATATTTTTGTGTACCCACCACCATCACTTTGTACTATATACCATAGCCATACTTCTTTCTGCAAATGAATTGACACACTCTTATACACAATCATTTGTGTGTGAAAAATACATAACCCAACTCTCTGCACTCTTCTCTCTTTGCAAATCCACTCCCCCTACACAACTTATCCTCAACATAGTTCAATATTGCACACAACCTTTTCTCCACATAAACAATCCCTCACACATGCCAAATATTCATACACAATATGCCATATATGGCACCTAGTTTCCTTTATTCCATACTTAGTGGAAATCATGATCTTTTCCCCTTTCAAGGCTAATTGAAATCTTATTTAAGATAGTCTAATCCTCAAGATAAAAAGAGGTGCTTGATATTGTACTATGTGAATTACTTATTGGCACACCTATTAAATATTTTTCATGAGTTATTAACTTCCCATTATCATTCTGTCCTGACTTGATGGAGGTGGTATATTAAGAAGAAACATTATATTTAATGCTACCATAAAATGAGGATTTAATGGCTCATAATTCTAGCAAAGCCTCATTTATATATCATGTATTCCTAAGTGCATTGAAGAAATAAGAATGATGGCAATGATGATTAGGTGTCAACATTCCCCCCCTTAATTTGAAGGGATGTTGGTGAGTCCAAGCATCATTCTGAATTGTTCAATCTTTTCTCTTCCAAGAGCTTTGGTGAAGATGTCTGCAATTTTCTCATTACATTATATTCACCCAATCTTGATGATTAGGTGTCAACATTCCCCCCCTTAATCTGAAGGGATGTTAGTGAGTCCAAGCATCATTCTGAATTGTTCAAGCTTTTCTCTTCCAAGAGCTTTGGTGAAGATGTCTGTAATTTTCTCATTAGTGAAACAATGATGGAGATGAATTGTTTTGGCCTCAACATGATGTTGAATTAGATGATATTTAGTATTGATGTGATTCGTTCGATCATGGAACTTTTGGTTCTTGGCCAACTTTATTGCAGAGGTATTGTTAATCATGAGTGGTGTTGATTGTACTTGTTTTACTTGCAAATCTTAAAAAAATTTCCTGAGCCACACAATTTCTTTTGTTGCTTTAGCTGCTGCCACGTATTTTGTTTCTATTGTGGAATATGCTAGAACTGATTGTTTGCGTGATCTCCAGGAGACAGCTCCTGATCCAAACTCATAGCATATCCTGAAGTAGATACCCCAGTTTCTTTGTCTCCATGAAAGTCTAAATCAGAGTATCCAATCAAGCTGAAGTTGTCCACCTGTGTATACTTGATTCCAAGGTCTTGAGTTCCCTTCAAGTACCTTAGAACTCTTTTTGCAGCAGACCAATGTCCTCACAAGGCTTTTGCATAAACCTGGAGAGGATTCCAACAACAAATGAATGTCTGGTCTGGTAGTAGTGAGATAGATGAGACTTCCTATAAGCTGTCCGTACTTTGTTGCGTCCTCAAATTCCTTTCCTTCAATAGATGTGAGCTTTAAGTTTTGTTCCATTGGAGTAGTAAGAGGATTGCACTCTGTCATGCCAAACCTGTTCAACAAATCTCCAATGTATTCCTTTTGAGAAAGAAATATGGACTTTGGATGTTGGGTTACTTCAATGCCAAGATAGTAATGAACATAGCCCAAATCAGTCATTTCAAAACTTTTCCCCAATTCTTTCTTTATGGATGCAATGTAGCTTACATTGTTCCCTGTCATTAAAAGATCATCTACATATACCACAAGATATAAAATTGTTTTGCCAACTTTCTTGACAAATAAAGTTGCATCATCAAGATCAAAATGATTGAAGTTGAGTTTCAGAAGATGCTCAGTTAGCTTTCATACCAGGCTCGTCGTGCTTGTTTGAGGCCATACAAGGACTTCACAAGTTTTCATACTTTATGTTCATGTCCTTTCACAACAAATCCTTCAGGCTGGGACATAAAAACATTTTCTTTTAGATCTCCATTCAAGAAGGCAGTTTTTTACATCCATTTGATGGAATTTCCAACTGTTCTGAGCTGCTAGTGCAAAGAGTGTCCGGATGGTAGCCCATTTTGCTATGGGGGAAAAAGTCTCCTCATAATTGACCCCTTCCTTCTGTGAAAAACCTTTTTTCCACAAGCCTAGATTTGTGCTTTTCAAGTGAGCCATCAGCTTTATACTTGTTCTTGTAGACCCACTTGCAGCCAATTGGTTTGGTTCCTAATGGAGGATCAACCAGCTTCCAAGTGCCATTCTTTATAAGGGCATCATACTCCTTTTGCATCGCTTCTTTCCATTCATCATGAGAGGTAGCTTCTTTGAAGGAAGTTGGTTCAAAATCTGTAGACAAGTTCAATTCACAATCATAAGAAACATCCATATCAATAGGTCAATTAGAGTCATCTACATCACCTCCATTTTTCCGGTTTGAATGTCTGGTTCCCGTCTTTCCAACTTAATCAAGATGAAAACTTTCAAGTGTCTTTGTCAGCCACTTTGGGGGACCTTTCGTAGATGGTCCAGGCTGCTCCGTTGATTGAGTTGGGGTAGAATCAATATTGAGTCTCCCAATTCTATCAATTACATCACTTAAAGCATCATCCATTCTTGGAGTTTCATGTGGGGGAGAGTGTTCTTCAGAATAAAATTCCACATGTTGATCTAGTATAGGAATCCCCCCTTCAAGATGTGGAATCTGATTATCAAATTCTTGAAATTATTTTTCTTTTGCGAATCTATCCAAGTTATCAAGTTGCCGCTCAACAACATTGTCAGTTTTGGATGATTCAAGGAAAATTACATCTCTAGATACAAAAAATTTCTTATTTACTTCATCATAGAGGTGGTATGCTTTGGAGGTGTTTGAATATCCCAGGAAGATACACTTATGACTTCTAGAACCAAGTTTGTTTCTATGTACCTTTGGTATCAAGGCATAACAGGTGGAACCAAAGACCCTGAGATGCTTTACCGAAGGAACATGTCCATACCACATTTCATATGGAGTCTTGTTTCTTATAGCATTAGATGGAAATATATTCTTTATATATGCATCACATAGAACAGCATCAGCGCAAAACATTATCTTTACATTTTTGAAGAAGAGCATGGATCGTACCATATTTAAGATTGTCCTATTCATTCTTTTAGCTACACCATTGGGGATTATAAGGCACAGTTGTTTGATGTTTTGATCCCATGTTGGCGAAGATATTGTTCAAATTCATTTGATGTATATTCTTTTCCATTATCAGTGCGAATAGACCCAATATGAGATTGTGCATCATTTTCAATCCATTTATGAAAATTCTTGAATTTTAGGAAAGCATCAGATTTGTTCTTCAATAAATAAACCCAACACATTCTGGTGTAGTCATCAATAAATGTCATGATATATTTATTTCCATTTGCAGAAGGAACATGCATTGGACCACATAAATCTGAATGAATGAGTTCAAGTTCTCTATGTGCTCTTGAATGTGAATCATGAAAAGACTATTTTCTATGCTTTCCTAGAATGCAAGCATCACATTGCTTAAGTTTCCTAGGAATTGTAGGCAAACCAGCAACACCATTTTTCTTCAACAAGTAGAGGTTGTCATAGTTCAAATGTCCAAATCTAGCATGCCATAATCAACTTGATGGAAGTGTACCTTCTTCATGATGAGAATTGTATGAGAAATGTTGTGCATGAGCAGAGGTTCCTTGCAGCTTGAGAAGCCTTTTTCTTCTATTCCCCTCATGATAAGTGAGTGGTCAGATTCTTTTCTTACCTCAAGCTTGCCATCAAACATATGAATGGAGTGACCTTGCTGGCGGATGTGGACCAAGGACAACAAGTTTCTCTTGAACTGTGGGAGATATAGAACATGATGCAGAATAAAGTCTAGAAGACCAGGTAGTTTAAGCCTGATTGTGCCAAAACCCTGATGGCTTGATTTTTTATTGGTCTGCAAAGTATACTGCTCCATCAACATTGTCAGTAAATTCTTCAAAAAAATATTTTCTATGAGTCATGTGGCAGGTTGCTCCTGAATCAAGCAACCAATCATTTTTCCAAGAAGTAAGTGGAGCATTAAATAAATCTTCATTTACTCCAATGTTATATTGTGCCACAACATAGAGAGTAGATTCAGGTGCTTTACCTTTTTTTTGTTTTTGTATCATCAGTTTTACCTTTCTGTTGGTTTCTTTGCTGCTCAATTTTGTCCCATGGTAGCTTGCATGTAGAGGCATCATGTGATCCATTTCCTTTGCAGCGTATGCAATGCAAATATGCCTTTTCTCCTTGAGAGTGTCTGCCCCCCCTGGCTCTAAATATCTTCCTCTTCCTCTTCGACCACCTCTTCCTCTTGAAGAATCTTGAGCAGGATGCTTTTCTTTATGAGCAATGCACACAGCCTCTTCAGAAGATTCAGGGGTTGTCTTCTTTCCAAAAGCTTTCTCTCTTTCAGCAAACATTTTCACAAGAGAGTCAAAGGTGATATCTTTGAG
>APFE030736837.1:0-24643 GCA_000404065.3 Pinus taeda
CTTTTCTCTACATAAAATTCCGTGAACTTTTCTCCTGCGTACTTCTTAATTCTCATCATATTGAGAGCCATGCCATGGGTGTTGCCATCAAGTACAACATCTGTAACATATAACCATACCAGAAACATAATGCCAATAGTTCCATGTATGTAATGAATGTTATCCTTGTATATAAGTTATTAGATTGCACGAGGGGATGATTTGTAAAATATGTAAGTTTGAGAAATGTGTTCATTGCTTTTCTCACTTTAACAACATGGATCTAGGTGAACAACTCAAGGTTCTAAGAGTTTTGACACAAGTTAAAGAGATGGTAATTGCGCGAGTAAATCCAATATTGCAAGTAATGCTTGCCCATGGTGGTAAATATAAATATAGCAGCCACATGATATGTTTTCCACAAGATATTTCTTCGATTGCAAAGAAGCTTCCATGACGTGTTGAAGAACAAGATTTTTTTTTATTGTAAGAAGGTAAGGTGTATTATCTGAATACTATGAATTCTATGTGAAGATACAACAAGTGATGGATGAGTTGCATTATAAAATTGAAATGGAAAAGTATTATAAGGATGTAGAAATTGACATGGATTCAGTTGCTTCTCTCCCAGAAATACCTATTAATGTTTCTAGTAGGTTACAATATGTTGATAGTCATGTTGATGATATACCTAGGATGGATGTAGACATTGAAACAAATGGGGCTAATTATTTTCACTCTCACCCGTCATCCTTTATTTATCACTTGATTAATGAATCCTGGGAAGTTGATCGAATCAGAAGATTTATTGAGAATGGAAATAGCACATCTGTTGAAACAACAGATTTGTCAAATATTGGTACATCACCCATTAATGAGTATTTTACTAAAGGACTTCTAGATATGGCATTCCCCACATTATTCCCTACAGGTGATGCTGATTGGTTGCTTCCTCAAATTTGCAATGTTTATATGCATGAATATGGTTTGCATATATTGACATTTTATGATCAGAGATTTGGAATCCATCTTCGCTTTCGATATTTCTTGTTGAATATGATTATGCGACATTGTAGTAAGGGGAAAACTTCATTTTTTTGAAGAAAAATATTAATGAAAATGTTTCTGCAACTATTCAGGAGTTGCGTCAACAAATTTATGATTTTCCAAATAATAAGTTGGCCGAGAAATTAATTCATTTTGGATCTTGTCTTAGGGGTACAAGAGATTATTCGACAAAGTGTCTCTCTCAATTAACTAATATGATAAACCAATTGGGTTGCCCTACCTTGTTTTTCACATTAAGTACGACTAACACAAAGTGGTCTAATTTTCATAGTGTTGCCTTCAAGCAGAGATTCTGGTCAACAAAGCGGGCATGCCAAAAATATTAAAAATGTTATTCAGTACTCTCATATAGTTGTTATGTACATGCACCAAAGATTCAATATCTTCCATGACATAGTCTTGCAGAGGTATCTTGGTGTTAGACACTTTTGGTATAGGTTTGTTGTTCTTCATTTAGGACAATTTTGTAATGATTTGAAGGAAAATATATGTTCTTGTGGTTTCTTAATATATTTTAACTACATGTTTTCAATATTTTTAATTACAAGTGGTAGCATAGATGTTTCGCTCATATCCACGGTTTTTTGTGGTTGGTTGAAGCAACGGATATGGAAACATTGGATTGGTCCAATGTGATTGTTGTTGGTGTAGCAAAGTAATACTTTGACAATTATGTTACAGTATGGAATCCGTGTAACATACATCATCAAAATGTTGTGATCCCTCAAACTTTAAATGATGATCCATGTGTTTTAAAAAATGAACAATATTTTTTCTTATCATGTCGAAGAAGATTATGGGCATTTAGTTAACCATGTACAAAGAAGTAGAAAATGGAGCATTGATTCTTGTTTACATGAAAAAGGGCATGTTCTTTCATGTCACTATCATGCTCCATGGGAGGTTTGTCCGCAGTCAACATTGTCGATAGATGAAAAATGGAGAAAGAAGTATGAACCAACATGAAATGATGACTGTTTAAATGTTCACAATGTTGATGTTTTAACAATGTCGCGAGAAAATGTTGATTATAAGGCAGTTCTTTATCGACATCACGCTTTAAAGTATATTGCAAAATATGCTTCAAACGAAGAGAGAAGACCTGAAAGTTATCATGAAATGTTGACCAAAGTTGTTGGTGGGAGTGGGTCTAAGGCTGCTGTATTATCTGCATATAGAAGGTTCCTTGTTGAGATGCTTGTTGAGCATGAAGTTGGAGCTCAAGAGACGTATCATTTGTTGCTAAAGCTGCCTCTGGTTGTTTTTAGTCAGAAATTCCTCTCCTTGAATGTTGGAAAGAAAGTGTACCGAAGTGTCTCGCTGCATTGTAATGAATTTTTGTGCAGAAACAATTTCATTCAGGTTTATCAAAGCCAAATTATTTTTTTTGGAACATTTATGCTTGATAGAAACAACAATATAATGGACTTTTTAGGAGAAGCATAGGGAAGAAAAATGGAGGCCACATGATAAGTAGGTTATCATTCGTGTTTGGCCACAGTTTTATGTTTTTCATGATGAGGGGTCAGAAGAGTTTGAAATGTTTTTCTACAGTGCATTTCTTTTATACAAGCCATTTCGTGATGTTGATTTAGATATTGGGGGTTCTACTGAAAGTATTGTTGAGAGTTGGAGAAATTGGAGATATCATGCGTGGCATGTTGATCGTAGCACTTTTCCAAATGAAGGTGCTGAAGAGTATGTGGAGCCACTTACATGAAGAAAATGTTGATTGATATTTTGAAGAGTGGCAAGATTTTTCAATGTTAGTTCCTCCAAGTTGTGTAAACATTTCAGATCTTGATAATCTTGGTAGAAGGGAATTTAGTGTTGATTATAATTCGCAGGAAATCATGGTGTCAAATGATTTTTTAGAAGACGGGGTCAATTTTGTAAAACATGCATAGTTTGTAGGTATTTTGAATTCTGGGTTCATTACAGGCACATATTTCTTGCCTTTGTCTCTATCAGAAAAACAACCAACTTCTTTTGAAATTTATTTTTGGTGGTTTACTAATGGTGAAAATGATCATTCTAGGTACTGTTGGAACAACGGAATCTTCTCTCATTGGGTGTATTTCACATGCTCTTTCTATTGCAACAATAAATGGAAAAAGTCCATTGTTATTGCTTACTCCAACTGATATTCCTGCTTTTAACATACGTGGGAAAATAATACTTCCTTCTTTAAAAAATCCTATAAAAGATATGAAGCCATTGTGTGGGAAAGTTTTTGTACTGTTCCACGAGGAAACGAGACATGTTCAATATATATTGATTGATGAGATGAGCTTTCTAGGTGCAAGGATATTCATACAAATAGATTCTCATTTGTGCGAAGCCTTTCCTAGAAATAAGGATAGTCCTTTTGGTGGTAGATCCATCATTCTTATGAGTGACCTAGCCCAACTACCTTCTGTTAAGGATAAACCATTATATGGAGGTAGAACAACTAAGAAATTTTTGTGGGACATATTCAACATTGTAGTGCCTTTGGACAAAATTTGAAGGAAGCAAGGAGATGATCCGAGACAAGCACCTTTTCACAATATTTTAACCAATATTAGAAATTCACAGCCTTCTCTTTCTGATTGGAATTTTCTTATGAACCTTTTTGATAGTTGGCTAGATCGACAATAAAGGATGTTGTTTGATTCTTCTATTTAGTTACTTGCGACAAATAATCTCGTCAATTTTCACAATCTAAAAATGCTTAAAGCGTTAAATTGTCCTATTGTGAGATGTGTTGCAGAAAGTAGTAGAAGAACATAAATAAGTGATAGTGATGATGATATATTGGAGCATGAAGTACTTCTATGTCATGGAGAGCACGTGACATTAACGTGTAATTTGTGGGTTGAAGTTGGTCTCTTTAATGGTGCACTTGGATATATTGAAAATATTTTCTTTGTGCCTTGTTCAAATTTGCCACAACTTCCACAATTTGTTACAGTTAGGTTTGAAAAGTATTTTGGTGTTCCATTTGATAAGGATTTTCCAATTCTTGTACCCATTCTGCCTATTCTTAAGGAGAATATGACACAAATTCCTTTGAAAATGGCATAGGTGTTGACAATACACAAATCACAGGGGATGACCTTGCAATGAGCCATTGTAGATATTTGAGACAGAGAAAGGCAGGGTCCAACATTTATAGCTATATTGAGAGTGAAATCAATAGATGATTTGTGCATTTCAATGCCTTCTTCTTTTTAGCGTTATGCAAAAATGAAATATAGTGCATATGCTACACTTATAAAGAAAGAGGAGGAACAATTAAAGTCAATATCATTTTTGGGGTATTTATGTTCAATACAGTTTACTGTTTATGAATTCTTTTTTAAGTAAATTGGTTATTTAAGAGAAATTGTCGTTTGATTTCTTGAATTGTAGTCTTTTGCATTTTTTTCTATCCTTCTTTTGAATCATTTTATATTTATGTTTGAATGTGAAATAAGAAAAATCATAAATGAATAGTTTTGTTTTTGTTGATTTGTTCTCTTTGAATGTATTGATTTTAATTGTATGTTTTTGTCAATGATTCACAGATATGGAAAACATTGATGGTAATTATTACATCAGAGCGATTAAATTTATTACAAAAACCATTAGTTTTGTTACTTTTATCCATGCATGGCTTGATAGAGGACATGGCTTCAATCCTCATTTTGTGAGTGAGCATATCTGTGTTTTGAGTGAAATGAAAACAAATGTTCAAACTTAATATGATTTTGCACTAGAGAGAACCAGGGAGGAAGACGATAAGGGACTCAATTGAAAGCATAACGTATTGTGATCATTAGCATGTTGATTTGAATTGTTGTTGCTTTTTCGGATGTGTTTTAGACAAGGCTACTATGAAATAATTTTGTTGTCGTCGAGTGTTGAGAGTTGAATTTGTTGTTGAATGTGGTGTTATTGTTATTATTATTTCTTTCAATATTACTAAACTTTAGATTGTTGTCATTGGTCCTATAATGTTTAAAATTTTATCTCATCACTTTGTTGCATTGTGAGCAAGATTGTCAAAATCGTCATTTCTTAACTATCGTGAATGCTTCCTAGTGATTGACAACAATTGTTGTTGATGTCAAAATTTATGTTCTCTTCAATGTATTTAGTTTTTCCTATGCTTATACTTAAGTAGTGACATTATTTTATATTTTTAATTAGCAACATTTCACATTCATTTTAAAGTTTATGGTTTTGGTTGATAATTTTTATTATTAATATTTTATTGTTAATTTGATTGTTTATGTTATCATATTTTTCTATCATAAAAAATGTTTATATATTTAGGTTATTAATTTTTATTAATATGTTTTATTTAAATTCATGTTTTTTTATTTTAAATTGTGTTAAATTATTTTTAATATTATTTTCTTATGTGTTATTTACTAATTTTAATATTTTTTAATTTTTTTTTTATGATTAATTAATATTAATATAAAGCAAAGTTTTGGATAAAATCACATAAACTTAAATACAAAAATTATTATTATTATTAATAATTTATATATATATATTATATATATTATATATATATATATATATTAAACCACATTTATATCAATATAAATGTAATTTATGCTAATATATAAATATATATTACTAATAAATAAAATTATAGTAAAAAATATGCATTCCTACAAAATCTAGCCAAATCTAGCGAAATCTATAGCGTACCCACAAAAAAAAGATATATTCCCCAAACAAAACCATAATTCCTTGTAAAAACAAAAATCAAAACCCTCCAAAAGCTTGGAGAATTGTGGAAGCCCTGTACAATGATAATAGGGAAAAACAGTAAACAACGCATTAAAAAGCCCTCAAAATGGACAGCAGAACAACACTTGAACACACAAGGGGCGCATGCCATGGCGGCGGAAAAACCCCAATGACCTAGAAAGCACAGAACAAGCATACAAAAACAAGAAGAAGACGCCTTCATGAAATCCCGCAGAAAATTGTGCACGTGCATCAGCGAACGAGGCGGCGGTCAGTGACGGAAACAAACAAACACCGGCAGTAGACAATCCACTTGAAAAGCCAGGGAACAAACGAGGCGATAACAACCTCGACGGAAAAAATTATCGCCAAAAACCCTAACCGCGAGGAAGCAGGGTGAAGGCGACATAGTCTTCCATTCACAGACACCGAACGTAACCACAACCACGAAATCCGGATAAGTAACAAGCAACCGGTAGCAGCAGCCCGAACCATAGAGCTGCGACGACTAGAGAGAATCCTTAAATTGGAATCTCTAACCTCCCTTATTTTTTTGGATTTAACAAAATATATTAATGATTTAAGATTAAAAAATATTTGCAAAAATAAAATTTTAGGTTAAAAATAATAATGGAATAATTATATTATAAATAATAATGAATTAGCACCATATTAAATTATATTAATTATATCGCTCTAAAAATTATGTAACTTAAAGATGTAACTTGAAAAAAACTTTTATACCACAAACTAAACATCCTTTGCCCTAGTTTTAAATATAATAATAGTTGTTTAAATAATAATAATTAGTTATATAAGGGTGTTTCTTTTTCAACATCTTTTTAGTTTCTTTAGGGTGGGTAGTTTTTTCTGATGGTGCTATCTTTAAATTAAACATTCTATGCGCTAGTTTAATAATAATATAATAATTATAAGGTTTTTTTCTTCAATATCTTTTCTAATTTGGGAGATGATTTTCTCTAGCTTTGTAGTTTTCTTTGATTGGTTGCTATCTTTAAGTGAAATATAACTTCAGGCTTTTCATTGAATGTATGGATTTTTGAATTGACTGTGTAGATGTTTAATCTTATAATTTTCAAAAATATCTCAAATTTTTTTTATGATATATATATAAAATATTTTAATGTCAATTATATATAGAAAAAAAATATGATTAAAATGTTTATTTGGTCTTATATATACTCTATATAATTCAAAAATACAATTTAATATTTACGAGCTCATGTTAAATCAGTATTTAAAATAAATCTATACTAGTATTATTTCACATTGTGAGTGATTCCCACCGTATTATTAAATGAAAACAGGATCAGAATTCATTCATTAGCTGTGACCTCTTTACATAACTGACAACATCAAATTTAGACAATCAAACCCTCGTTTCAAAATATCACTTTTAGTCATATCTACAGAGATCAGCACTGTATGGCGGATCTTCTGTCCAAGAGGAGTGTAACTTCACAACACTTCTGTCAATGGCTCTGTCAATACCAGAGCCTTCTTTGTTTAAGCTTTCGCTGGTTTTGATACTCCCAGTTTCATGTTCATGGCTCAGTCAATACCAGAGCCTTCTTTGTTTAAGCTTTCGCTGGTTTTGATACTCTCAGTTTCATGTTCATGTTCCTGGGATAGCTTCTTGCTCGTGGTTTTTTTTGGGCCATCTGGAGGTTTCTGCTCTGTTACTGGACACTTGTTTCGGTACCCAGGTTATTTTTGACCGATCTTTTTGGTTTTTGTTCGTTGATTTTGGATCATTTCTAGTTCCTGATTTTCTGTATCTGTAACTCTTTGATCTATAATGAATGTTTGGTTTTTTCTTCGCAAAAAAAATTGTTTCCTTATTTATATAAATTTGAAAATAATTTCTTAAAATTATAAATTAAAATCAAACAATATTAAAATTATATTTATATTTAATTATATTATATATATATATATATATATATATATATATATATATAACAATAGTTGAACTTTAGTCTACCTAAATTATTTGTTTAGGAGTAATTGGGAAAGCTCAAAATTAAAGGATTAGTGTGCATATTTTGGCAGTGGACAAAATTAAATCTATATGCGTTCTTTTTAGTGTGATTATTTAAAAGTTTTTCTAAATGTTTTAATGGATATTTCGGGTTTAATTTTTCTAAAATCTAAAAAAATTTATTGAAATAGCAAATTTGATAAATAGCAAATTTAATAAATAATTACTGCACAATAAAAATGCCCTAAAAATTTTTCAAACACTAAATCTATATAGTCAACAAATTAATTTAAATAACTCAAGTCAAAATTTCACCACATATTTTTCCACCAAATTCAAATATTAAAACTTTAACAAAAATCACATTAAAAACAACCCAAATCGAAATCTATATGCTCGTCGATTTACCAAGCTTTAAGCATAATATAAAGCCGCTATCAAATTCAAGATATATTTCTGACACACTAATATTATTAGGGCACGGAGAACGATCTCATATGGTTTATATAAACGTCCCTATGATCGGTGAACTTTTCCACAATAAATGGTGGGCACAACGTTTGAGATGAATTCTCGAAATGATTTCTCATCGATTTAGCAAGCGTTAAGCATAATATAAAGCCGCTATCAAATTCAAGATATATTTCTAACAGAATAATATTTTTAGGGCACGGAGAACGATCTCATATGGTTTATATAAACGTCCCTATGATCGGTGAATTACTTATATAAATTATATAATCTTTTACCATAAAAATAATTAACAAACATAAATTTTGAAAAGGTGGGAGATGGTGTTGAAATTGTTTTAAATACAGGCGGGGAGGAGAATGGTTGATATTAAAATGGAGTGAAATTATTGGTACAAAGTGGAAGACAATGGGCTATTTACTTGTTCATAGATATGAAAGTGTAATAAAATTGTTATGCGTTATATATATTTTTAATTTTAATATTTTAGATATTAATAAATTAGATATTTAAATTTATTTAATTAAAAAATATATAAATAAATAAACAAATATTGTGTTATTATATAATATAATAAATTTTAAAATAATATAATAAAATTTTGATAGGAAGTCTATTTTATTAAAGGTAATGTGTGATTTTATTTATATTCAATATGGTGTTGACATGTTATTTTTAGAATAAAAATAAAATATTCACTAAATAGAAAAGCTATATATATTGTAATAAAAAAAATGAATATACATGCATGTTTTAATTAAAACATTATAAAACATTAATAATTACAACCTTATTATGGCTACTAATATGTTGTTGATATTACAACGTAATGTGGTAAAGTTTGGGAAGGGGGACCCTTAAGGCAGGCCAAAAGGTGGGTTGAAGGCACAAGAAGGGTCGATGGATCAATGATTAAGGCCAAAGGACGAAGGAAAAATGTCGAAAAAGGTCGACAAAGGAAAAAAGAAGGTCAAAGATCGAAGGTCGAAGGCCAAAGGCTCAAGGTCGAAGGCCAAAGGCTCAAGGATCAAGGCCGAAGGTCGATGGGCCAAAGGGTCATCTTCAATTTAGGTATGTGACTTTTGGGTCATGTGACCTTTGGGTCATGTGCAATTAATTGCACATGACCCAAATTGCACATGACCCAAAGGTTATGCAGTATTATGTAATATTGACGTGCTTAAATATATATTAATAACTAAAAAACCATTTTAATGTCTACATTGTAATCTATAGATAAAATGTAGCACATATTATGTAAAATATTTTAATGTCAACTATGTATATTATATATTGTTTAAAAAAAATTATGTATATATCATATAAAGAAATTGAAAAGAAATAGATACTATAGTTAAAAGTTTGAAATAGTCTCACTATTTTAAGTGTATTACTTTTGTCAATTTTCTCTGAAATCCAACAATGATATTTTGGACTTACAAGTTTAAGTTATTTACTCTATACCATTAAAAAATACAATTTAAACAATAAGAAATTACACATTTTAGGTTTAGAGAGAGAGAGAATCACTGCAAATCCATTGGGATCTATGAAAGGATAAGAGGGATGTATTTTTTTTTTTCCAAATTTTGCATTCTATTTTTTCTTTTTCACCTAAATAGATTTGATCCCTCTCAGAACATGTTGAATTCTTGCTTAAGCTAGATATATACAGATAAATATAACAAAAATACAATAAGAAACATAATATGCCCTCATTTCAAATTAAGGGTAATAAAAGGCTTCAATGTCCCATTCTCTATCTTATATAATGTTTATTGTGATAAGATGTTGTAATTGTGAAAATAATTTGTTTTAAGCATTCAAAAGTTTGCTAGGATTAAAATTAGATTATAATTATACTATAGATTAGTTTGGATCTATTGGGTCTAGAGTGATTAAATTTTTAAAGTGCAAAACCTATTTTATTATATATATATAATTTGCTAACTCCTTCCTTAAACATAAAATAAATTCTAGATCTCCTTGATTATGAGCAATACACCAAGAAAATGTGTTTATTACAAAGATTTCTTTTTTACTTTATTGATGGCTTTATTTTTTTTTTTTTAAACTAAGACATATATATTTACATTAACAAGAGAAAATATACATTATAATATTTTTCGTTGGAAAAAGCATAATTTTCATTAATAATACAAGAAAATTACATGTTGTATAATACTGCATGTATGAGACGCTGTTACGAGAAAGGTTCAGTTCTAAATATTATAAGCATTTACAGAAGAAACCTTCATGATGTAAATCGATAAGAAACTTCAAAGAAGTCTAGTAATCATCAGGAAAAAATATGGACCAAAGTTTGTTCCAAAAAACTTTACAAAGACTATCTATGTGCATAGAAAAAAGAAAGAAAAAATGAGGAAAAAACCTGAATGATCTAGAGATCATTCAGTGGGTGCTCGTTCATATCCATGAATGGTTAGTGATAATAGTTGTAGAAAGTGTCTTCCGTATATTCTTGTATCTGCCTTTGACCTCTGTTCAACTGCGCTACCTACTTGAAAAGACGATCAATGATCTCATTCCTTTCCTTGTATATATGTAAGCATGCAAAGGAATCAAATTGGGACTTTAGAGAAATGATATTAGTCAGAATATCTCTGAGTGTGTGTAAGTGACAATGATTAACTTCATTTTTCCAGTTTGTAGTGATTTGTGAGTCGCCAAAGATCTGTATTTTTTGGCAGTTTAGTTCTCTTGCAGTAAGGAGGAGGTGTTTTAGACTACTCAATTTGCCAAAATGGTTGCTGCCTCTGCCTAGGGAAACTTTGATTATGTAGTTCACAATGTTGTCAAGATGCAGAATGGCTCCAACCCCACAGCCATTATCTTGAGACGAGCCATCAAAATAACCCCAATGGATATTTGAATCAATGATTTCTAGAGTGATGATCCGAGGGGGTTTGACATCTGGGTCCTCCGGGAGCAGGTTGAAAATATCTAACAACGAAATACTGGAGGCTTCCCAATCGATCTCAGCATCCATGAAGATGGTTATGTTCTTGTTAAGCCAGATTCCCCAACAACTGAGAAGTGGAAGGTTTCTGACTTTCTATGAGTTGGCTTTTAACCACCAACTATGCCAAGCCTCTTCAACTTTTTTCCTTATCCAATCAATATGAATATTCAGTGAAGCGAGGATTCTTGACCAAAGGGATTTCGAGATAGGGCAGGTAAGGAATAAGTGAGTGGTATCTTCCTCATGTTGCAAACACATGCAACATCTGGAGGGACCGGGGATAACACAACACATAGGCATTAGTTCAGTAGGAATTTTATCCATTAAAATGAACCACATGAAAAGCTTGGATTTTGGGGGGGGGGGAATTTAATTTCCAAAGATGTCGCCACCACCAGGAAAAATCCCCAGAGTGTCTGGCTGCCATTGAATACACATAGGTTGTTTTGGGAGAATAGCTGCCTTGTAAATTAATCGCCCAAATAAGGACACCATGTTTTTCAGTGATCTACGCGTTGGCCTCCTCTAGAGTTTCGATGAAAATCTGCGAGTCCACGGCCCAAGAATCAGGAATGTTGAGCATTCTATGATCCTTCCAAGACTGTCTTTGCCTATTTCCTTGATTAGCGGTAGCTAACTATGCTAGGTGAGTGATGCTAGAGGTTTGTAGGAAAAAACAAAGTGGTTTGGGAAGAATATGGCCATTCCCACAACCACTCTAGACACCAAGTCTAATTTTCACTTGCTCCCCATTGCCAATTTTCCAGGCCAGACCTTGCTTGATGAGGGGAAGACACTGAGAAATTGCTTTCCATATTATGGAGTAACCTGGTGAATGAACAGAGTGGCTACGGATCCAATCCAAAACTATGAGCGAATAAATATATTTGTAAAATGTAAGTTCTTGCCAAAGGCTTCTTGAGTTTATAAGTTGCCAACCCAATTTTGTAGCTCAAGCTTCAACAAATAACTGTAAGTTTTTTATGCCCCAGCTTCCCAGTTTTTTGGTTTGTAGATGCGATCCCAACGAACTCAAGTAAAGGTTCTACCCGCTTTTTGTCCTCGCCAAAGGAAATGGCAGCAAAGCTGTAGAATTCTTTTTAAAATGCCTTTAGGGATCCAGGCCAGCGACATCCAGTCAACCGGAATAACTTCTAGGACAGATTTGAGCAGAGTGAGACTGCCTGCTCGAGAGAGCCAACGTTGTTGCCAAATGTTGATTCTGATTTCTATGTTAGTAATAAGCCAAGCCTAGTCTGCTATTCAATAACCATTTAGTTTTAGTCAGAATCCCATGTATTTTAGGCCAGCCTCTAGGTCTTCTCTCGCATAAGCAAAGAGTTGACTAGCTAGTCTTGCTTCATTCAGCTGACATGTGACTATGATAATTGTTGATTTCATAATATTTGGATCCATACCTGTAGCTTTACAAAAAATAGATAGTATGGACTTGAAAGAATAAGAGTGTTGATAGGAGCCATTTAAGAAAATAAGAACATCATCTACAGATAATATATGGGTTAGAGAAATCATATCAGATATTTGGACACCAACCAAGGAGCCTCCTCTTTTCCTTTCTTAATTAGTCTGCTAAACCCTTCATTAATTTGGAGAAAAAGAAAGGGTGAAAGAGGGCATCCCTGCCTAAGTCTTCATTCCGCATGAAAGATAGCTGAGGCCGCTCCATTGATGAGAATGTTGTAGTTGACTGAGGTAAGAAAACCCATGATCCATTTGATGAAAGGAAAGGGGAATCCAATGTGGGTGAGTATAATCCGAAGTTAGGATCAACAGGCACGGTCAAAAGCTTTGGAGAGATCAATTTTTAGGATGACTGCATTTTGTGGAGCTTTGATTGAGTGCAGGGCTTCCTGAGTAGTACCAACGACTTCATGGATTTGGCGATGGTGGAGAAAGGAAAATTGTCCCTTAGAAATCATACATGAGAGAAAGGGCTTGATTCGAAGAGTAATTGTTTTGGATATTATTTTATAAATGAAATTGTGAAGGGAAATGCGCCTATAGTCATCAAAGGAGGAAGGGTTGTCGGTTTTGGGAATAAGCACAAAGAAGGTAGAATTGAATGCCTCCAAAACTCTGCCAAATCTTTCACATTCTTTTATGGTCTAGAGGGGATCTTCTCCTATTAGCTCAAAGAAAGTTCTTTAGAATTCAGCTGGCCAACCATGAGGTCCCACACTCTTGTCTTTTTTTAAAACACTTCAGCACCACTTCTAGCTCTTCTCTAGAAACCGGGGAGTTCAAATGTTCAATCTCCTCTCGTTCGATAAATCTGAGTAGAGCCTTAGCGGTGTGGATGATGCTTGGAAGAGTAATGCCTATGGGGGCTTTGAGAATTTTAGAGAAATGTCTAATCCCCATGTCAGCTAGCTCCTCGAAAGAGCCTGCTTTCCTTCCATTCATATCTTGTAGTTAATAGATTGTGTTGATGGCTTTCTTTCCCTTGGCATATTGTTGAAAAAATTTTGAGTTTTCCTCCGCATCTTGTAGCTAGATTTCTTTGCTCTTTAGTCTATAACATTCTTCTTTTGAGCAAAGTAGTTTAACTCTGTCAGTTTCAAGCTGAAGCAGTTGGGCCTTTTGTTCAGCCGAGGATGTACCAGTGGGGGCTGTTTCTTCAAAGACTAAGAGAGCCGATTCGATCCTTTGAATATCTTCATCATCTTTCCTCCATTTTTCTCTAGCTCAGATAATTGTTTTGGCTTTTAAGGTTACTAAATTATTTGCAAAAATCTCCGTAGGGGAGGAGAGCTCTTCCTGAGAGTAGTGAATCCAAGTAGTCAAGACTATGTTTTGAAAACTCAGCTCCAGCAGCCAAGAGGAGTTAAATTTGAAGGGAGAATGGGGTTTTGTGGAGTTACCCGTGATCTCGAGAAAGATGGGAGAATGATCAGATATCCCTCCACTACCCACCCATTGATGGAATAGCTTTAAACTGGCCATAAGAGGGGCTTTGATCAAGAACCGATCTAGCCTTCTAGCAAGAGCTTCAGCCCCCGTTCCGCGGTTCCTCCAAGTTGGTTTAAGCTTTGCATGATCAATATTTAGAAAATCATGGGAGTCCAGAAGATTTAAAAAAAAAAAAACGTGAGATGGTCGCCTTTCCCCTTGGAGCCCTAGGATTCACCTAAACCAAGAGAGAAATTAAGATCTCCCCCAATGATTATATTCTCTTGATTCATGAAGCCAGCTTCCAAAATCCAGTTCCAATAAACTTCTTTGCTCTGGAAAGGCCCATAAACGTTGATAATCCTGGAAGGTCTGTTGAAATCCATTGATATAATTTCAGCCCCTAGAAATCCTTCACCTCCCTGAACATTGAGGATTTTTATGGTATGTTTATTAAATCCCAAGGCATAACTGCCAGAGTGGCCCTTCACATCCCAGAAGTGGAAATCCCAATCTCAAAGAAAACTTAAAAAGAGCTTATTGACATGTAGACCTTCTCCCAAGGTTGCTTGTAAGAGTATTGCATCCAGTTTTTTAGACACATAGATTCTCTTTAGGGCCATTTTTTTATCAGGGTTGGTTAGACCCCTACAATTGAAGGAGAGACAAATCACGGGGGAGCGATGAGGGGGTTGCTCTTTGCTCTAAGAACCCAGCCGATTGGGGATGGACCCCAGAAGCCACTTCAAAACTAGCCCTTTTGATTGCCTTGGACAGTTTTGAGTGGTGGCCGCGAGGAGGTTTAGGGGTTATGGAATGGGGGGATCAATATCCAAACATAGGGAAATCAGGGGCGCAACAGGTAAGGACCAAAGGAAGTAATGGTGAGACCCACTTGAGGGCAAGCATTCATCGAGCGAATGGGAGGTCTAGTCCATAGAAGGTTGAGGGGTCGGAGATGATGAAGAAGGAGGTGTAGAGGAAACCAGGCAAACCAGACAGTAGAACAAATTAACTTCTGTTAATGAACCAGCAAAATTCATAGTAGTAGTTAAATTAAGAGAACCCATTGCAGCTTGTGATAAATGAGTAAGAGACGAGGAGGCAATACTTGCAAATTTCATGTCCTGGGATCAGGGTTTACCTGGAGAAGGTTCAGCTGCTTTGGCAGACAGATGATAGGTTGCCTACTGCGACTCCTAAAGAGAAGGCAGAGTAGTCTCATGGAGGTCCACTGGAGAAGGAAAATTCGATTCCTGGTTTTGAGTGGAGGATGAGACCAATAAATTTTCCAGAGAAGGATTCTGCCGTGAAGTTCTTGGGTGGTCTTTGTAGATATGCCTGACTTCGTGACATTTCCAACAATGGAATGGAATGCCTTTGTAATCCAAAATTTGCCGTCGGGTAATGTCGGTCGTTTGGAGCAAGTGGATTTCTACCAATCCTTCTCTAGTGTCTAGGTGTATGAGGATACGAGCCATCACAAGACAACATGTGTCTTGATATAATTTGTCATGATCTAGGTAAACACCTAAGTCATCTCATATAACCTTGAAGATTTCCTCCCCCCAAAACTATAAAGGAAGAATAGGCAGATGCACCCAAATTAGTCCAGCTCCATGGTTTTCCTTTTATGGGTCAAACATCGGTGACCATCTTTTCAACAAAACTGGGGTCATCTCAATATGCTAATATTGAGTGAGAATCCAATCAACCTGATCTGGGTGAACGAAAATCAGATCAAGCCAGCCCTGGGAGAGCGAGAGAATACTTGGAAGCTGAAAGAGTATATTTCCCCAAATCTCAGATGTCCACTTCTATAGGCACATCAGGGTGTAGTTTCGGCCTCTTACCATTCCAAATAGTACAATTATCTTAGTAAGTGCAGCTTGTGCCATACTGTTGCCTTCGCCAAAAATTAAACGGCTATCCCTTTCTCTGATTTTCGATTTTTTTGATTTTTTTGGTCCCTTAGGTGGCGTCTTGGCAGCCTGTTCATCGTCTGCAAGGCCAATGTCTTCAAAGTCTAGAGAGCGGTTGTCCTTTGTCTCAAGCTCTTGTCTAGGAATGCTAATGAAGCAGCCTAAAGGGTTGGCAGAGATGACCGATTGGAAGGTAGTATAGAAAGGGGCAGATCCTAGGATGCCAAGCTATTCTGGAAACACCGCTTATGGAGGGGGTCATTGGCCACTCGTTCCTTCTCCTAAAGACCCCACACCTCATTGAGCATTTATTTCTAGTAGAAGGGCTTACAACAATTTGTTCAGATCTGTAGGAGATGAGATGGTTAGGAAAGGTGCCTCTGAGCCCACTTCTGAGGTAAATATACCCTCCAAAAACTACCAGAAACAGTTGCGAGTCTAGGGTCTGAGTTGTTACCTCCATGTCCTCCAATTGCATAATAACTGCCTCAACCCTTGTGACTAAAGGACTGGCTTACACCGGATCGGATAATTGGGGAATTCGTCGAGAGAAATTGACCCAAATGTCTTCTGTGGTTAGTGAGTATGTAGAGTAGTTTAAGAGTTATTCATCCATCTATCAACTACCTCCTTGGGGGTAGTGCGCCATTCCAAGTAACTAAGGTAAGAATAACTGTTATTGACCAACAAAGAATAGTAACGCAAGAGGGAGAAAAAACACACAGTGGGGAAGGCTCCATTTCATTAGCCTCCCTTCCGTCACCGTAACCGAAGAGACTACCTTGAAAAATAGCTAAATAACCCCCGACCCTGGGGACTTTTGACATTCACTTCTCGCAAACAACTAAAACCCTTGTAGCAGAAGCGGGCAGGGTGAAGATATTGGGATGTATTATAATGACACTGCTAGGCCTAACCCACAGACCTGTATTCCCCTGGCGAGGTTCTCATGACCGCGGCTAGCACCCCTTTCACATATCAATGGCAAAAGGCAGGAGTCAAACTAGAACAATGTGGATAAAAAGAACATAAGAAAACCTCTACTCATATTCACTATGAGCTTCAAGGAGGAGCCCCCACAGATAGTTTCATTGGGAAGCATGTGCGGCCAACATTCGGGTGAAGCCAGAACCCAAAACACTATTATTAATACTTCTCTGAAGGTTGAGACCCGACTTGGAAACCAACAGAGAAAACCATTATAATCATACTAATAAGAAAAAATATACATTGTAAAGAGAAAAGATACATTATAATCATATTAATAAAAGACAACATACATTATAATCATATTGTCTACATTAAAATGTTTTTTTTTTTTTTAAAATAGATATCTCTTTTATATTTATATTTCAAAGTAGAAAGCATATATAGAAGAAATAGAAACACTCTCTTTTTCTCCATATATATATACATTGGTTTTCTTGTTTCATATATATATATAAAACGCTCATATCTAGTTCATAGTAAAAAGTGAAAAATAAATTAAAATTATTTTTTTCATTATTATTTTATCTTACTTTATCTTTATATCAACATGGTATAAAACTATGTTTTATATAACATTGAAATATTTTATGTATATTCAATATTAATATTAATTTTATTTTTGTTAAAACTTTTTTTAATGTAAATATTATTTCATATCTTTAAATGTATTGTCTCCCATAATCCGCGGTAAAGCCCAAAAATATTTAATCATTTATTTTGAAAATAATATTGGAGGTTTTTATCTCCACAAGATGATACGTAACCACATGTGTAAAGATTTGAAGGTAACTGGGGATTGGGGTGGAAATCACCTCCACATTTGGAAAGGATATAACACAATTGTAGTGGTCATTTTGCAATCATCATGGTGAATTTAGAGGGAATAATGATCAGTAATAATTTCTATGATGGGAAAGCATTATGCCCCAATTCAGAAGAATTGCATCTTTTTATTTATTTATTTTTTTGGTCAAATAAGCATTTTTCTTGTGCTAAAGGAAAGTTCAATGTGATTTCGAGGAAGGTTTTGAATAAGGGGACAAGCAAATTAGGGAGAGATTCTAGTATCAAGTTATATATCAATGCATTTTTTTGACAGTGTTCATTATTTATTTTTTTGATAGTGTTCATGTCTTCTCTACATTATTAAGATTTTCTTCTCATTTGATTTTTCGAGATTTATTGTTTCTAGGTAAGGTTATTGTTTTCTCTTTTTTCGTTTTAGATTTATTTATTTAATTTCTTCTAAGGCATTTGTTCATGTAGGTTTAGCTCAATTATGTCCGTTTTCTTTCACGTTTTACTTTATTTACTTTTGGGTGCACTATATCGTTTAATCTTATGTTTTTTGTACATCCTTTAAAATGAGAGTCCATCAATCTCCACTCTCTCTTTTCTTGTACTTGTGTTTTGGATTGGTTTATGGTTTTTGTTATATTTTTCTTTAGTGATGTTGATAACTTGAAGCCTATTTCTGATTCTCATAGGTGGCTCTTTATGTTCTCAATTTTTTCTAGTCTATCTAGTGTCATTGGGTAGGCTCTATATTTCTTGGTTTCATTTTACACCTATCCCCTCTCTTTCCATTCTTATCCCTTTATCATTATGTCTTTTGTTCACCACCAATTTGGCCATTGAAGTCCTTGGGTGGTTGAACTCTCTCCATTCCTAAGATCCTAGTCTAGAGAAAAATTCTCATACTTGATTTACGGTGCTAGTATTCCCTTTGAAATTCACAAAGAGATACACTTGGATGAAGAAGAGGCAAGAATGAAGAGAAGGATTATCTCATATGATGAAATTTAGGAACAAGGAACATGTTAGTATTTGAATCCTTATGAATATCAAAATTCAAATGAGAGAGACTCATTATATGCAAATACTCATCCTAGATTAGTAAGTCAAAACTGTCATGGGGAGTTTTCTCATGGAAATATATGAGGCACAAAAATAAATTCTCTTATTCATGGATGGAATTTTGAAGAAAATTTACAATTTTAACACTAAGGTGTTAATTCCCCATGGAAATATATGAGGGACAAAAATAAATTCTCTTATTCATGGATGGAATTTTGAAGAAAATTTACAATTTTAACACTAAGGTGTTAATTCTAGCAAGGAATATTGCAAATTTTGAATTTCCTAAATCAAAGGAGGACATAAAAGCACTACTCACCATTCAAGTGAACTCAACTTCAAGCTAAGATGCTTATCTTGTTTGTCTTAGAAGTATCACTACTAATACTCACTTGATAAGTTTAGTTTTTTGTTACCATCATAGACATTATTAGTCCCTTCCTCCCTATTGACTATAAATATCACCTCGCGTCAAAGTGTGTGCACTTCCAAATATTTTTAGAGTTTTTTGCAATTTTAACCATAGTTTTTAGAAAATGCTTATTATTCCATTTTTCACATAAGTTAAAAAGTAAATTTCTATTTTTTTGGAAATCTTATTTCTAGTTTTTGGTTGGCTAAGCCAGCGTTGATGGGACATAATTCCCCTGGTGGACGAAATTTTATTTTTGGTATGTTTTAGTGCTTGCCAGATAATTTTAAAATAAAAGGAAGGTTAATTTTGTGATTCGGCGAGTGCTTTGACATTGACATTGAAATTGTTATGTTACTTCTTTGCCCAATGATGCGAAAATTGATGTGGTTGCAGGTACCTTAGATGGGCGAGAGGGAGGAGGGGTTGGGTAAATAAGTCTCCATGAAGTAATACTCTATTTAGAGTGTAGAGGAAGTCCATTGTGTAGATTTCATAACACCTCCACACTCAACACAATGAACTTCCTCCAAAAACTCCAAGTTCATTGTTTCCAACTCCACCCCAAAAAACATAGAATTTCATTGAGTCATGTGGTGTGTTTTAAAATTGATTTAATGCTTCAATTTTTCGAAAAGTAACCAGAAATATAATCTAATAATTTAAACACTCAATTATTTTTATAACAATGCTTTTTTAATGTAATTAATGTCAAACATCAACTAACATATTTTTTAAGTGTTTTCTTCATCTCTGAGCAGTTATGTTTTGAAACCTTTGAGTATAGCTTATTAATGTACATCCAACATGATTTTGTTTTTCCAAAATTGTATTTCTATGAAATAAATGAACATGCCTTAAATTCGTTGAATAAATTTCATTTATGCATATGTAATATGATTATTTCTTATAGTGCTAAAGTTGGGTTTATAAGTAAATCCAAACAAGCACCATAGGCAAAACTTGCGGGCAATGATCTTTGCAAATATCAGGGCACAAAATCCATTTTGAATACCATAAAATAAAAAATCCCACAAAAATAGGTAAAATTACCTATTCAATAACTTCTAGAGGTTCATTGTAGATAAAGGGAACAACATTGGCACCCCCTGATTCTACGAATTTGACATAAGAAGATGCCATGTATGAGAAATTACGTGTTGTGATGAGTTTTCCATGAGCTCCATCACCTAGGTGAGTCACAATTCCTACTAATGTATTGTATTACTATGAATTTAATGCCTTTTTTGCTTTCACGTCTTCTGGAGGAAGTCAAAGATGCAGGAACAATACCGCAGTTAAGACATGAATCAAATGGTTGAGACACTCCAGTAGCATAGACATAGCCATAAACATAGCTTCTCGACTTCTTCCAACAGTGAGTTAGATTTGTTTGTTATTTGTGGATTATGGATTCATTCATCATATGGAATTTATATGAATTGTTTGCTTTAATTTAATAAATTCTATGTTATCAATCGTCGTTGGGATTAGCAAGTCAATTTAATAATTTCTATGTTGTTAGTCCTGTTGTGGGCATCACTGATGAAAAAATTCAAGAGAGAAAATCTCATAACATGGGCTTTATGGATTATAACTGAGGAGGTGGCTGCTAGTTGATGTTATGTTGCATTTGCTTTATAGTTTCAATTAGAACTAATCTTCATTCATATTCGATGTAATAGTTGATGTTATGTTGCATTTGCTTTATAGTTTCAATTAGAACTAATCTTCATTCATATTCGATGTAATGGTCTCAGTGCTCACCACAAAAGCATAAGAATTCTTATGGACTTGTAGAAGATTGTTCACCATATCCACCACTATGACCCCAACATTGTAAGCCATGCCATATAGATTAAAGCTCATGGTGTACCCACACATTTTAGTGATAGTAACAGGGTTTTTTGTATTTTCACAATTAACACAAATTCATATGTGTGGGACTGTCGACGAAGTCCATCGTGTGGAGGAAGCTTGGACCTCCTCACTCTACACCATCTATTAACCATATAATAACCATTGGTCTTGTCAATATTTTCATTTTCCCCTTGTAGTGTGGAAGTGAGGAGATTTGTGTAGGAACTTAAATGTGTGAAGAAATAATTCATCACCTGGACCTCTACACAACCTTCTAGATTACATATGTGAAGGAAATTTTAAGTCGTCCTATGGAAGATAAATAAATAATTTATTCTCCACACCCCCCAACATACAATATTTTATCCAATATTTCCAAAATGAGTGCCACCTTTTCTAAATCACCTTGGCATGTGGTAATTTGTTTCCTATCCAAAGAAAACATATTGTACGATTGATTACTTTGTCAATGTGTTACCCTATTTACATTAGCTTTGTTACTTGATATGCAGAGTGAGTAGCAAAATGAGCATGTGAGGCATAATTTGCAAGTGAATTAGAACTTCAAGTGATATAGTTTCGTCACAGAGCTCAAGAAATATCTTCCATCCAGACATGGTTAGAAGTCAATATCTAGGTCAGGTGGATAAATTTTAGTCATTTCGTTAACATAATCCATGGGGATTGTGTGTGGCCATGAGCAAGCATGTGTTAAAAATTAAGGAAGACAAAATTTCTAATATAAAACTAGCAACTTACACGTGAGCAAACTGCACCTGGAGACTACCCAAGTAGAGAGCGCTCTGCAAATTAATCATTAAAATAGGAATATATAAGTTTACATCATAGTAGGGAGAATTAGAATTGACAACTAGAAAATAGGAATTAATGGTAATCTAGGACACACAGACATCTGTGAAACAAAATCTCTCCAATAATACATATTCTCCATTAATTTCAACTGCACTCCCCCTTAATGGAGAAAGGTTTCACTTGTAATCCTAACATCACCCTAAACATTTCAAATTTAACCCTCCCAAGGGGCTTGGTAAACATATTTATTGCATTATCACAAGTATTACAATATTTAATAAAAATTTCTTTAGATTGAACCTTCTCTCTAACAAAGTGAAATTGAGTATCAATATGTTATGTGTTTTTGTGAAACACTAGATTGTTTGCCAATTAATTGAGCTTTAGTTGTCACATATGATTATTGTAGCATCCTTTTGTTCTTCTTGAGCATCATGGAGAAGTCTCCTCAACCAAATTACCTCACACGTGGCTGCACATATTGCTTGATACTCAGCTTCTACAAAAGATAAGGATACAATAATTTGCTTCTTGCTGCTCCAAGATATTACCTTGGACCCAACATTGATAGCATAATCTATTATGGATATTTTTTCATCGAGGTTTCCTGCCCGGTTTGAATTTGAAAAAATTGTTAGATTAACATGAGAAAGATTAGTGTACTTAATACCAAAACCAGTGGTCCCTTGAAGGTATCTCTATACACCTTTTGATGATACCCAGTGGTTCTCAAGAGGTATTGACGTGAACTGACTTAACACACTGATTGAAAATGCTAAGTCTAGTATACTTTTAGTCAAATAAATCAGAATCCCAACTAGTTATCTATACAATGTGGCATCCACATATTTAGATTCATCCTCAACCCAAAGCTTAAGGTTCTAATGTAAAGGTATTGAGGCCACTTTGCATTATCCGATTATGAAATTTTTCAATAACCCTTTGACATACCTTCATTGAGTCTACCCAGAGTCCCTCCAAGCTTCTAGACCCAAATAATAATGTAATTCTCTGAGGTCTTTAATTTAAAAAACTTGTGACATATGAACTTTTATTTATTTAATCAATTCATCATCATTAATAGTGATAATTAAATTAGCTACATATAAAGAAATCAAGGCAATTTTTCCCTTTTCATCAAACAAAGTGTACAAATTTGGGCTGTTCACTCACCTCTAACACTTGTCTCCACTGAACTGTCCATGCACTGAGTTAACTGATGTATTCTTCAGTTGATTTATGAGTTAATAGTTAGTGAATTAATTAATAATTAATTCACACCACTAATCACCAGTGTATTTGTTAGTTAGACTAAATACAACTAGTTCAACTAAGTCAAACTGAACACAACTCCATCAACTCTTCAATCAACTCCACCAAACTCAATCACTTGAGTTCTAACTGAAGTCTATCATGCAATAGCTCAACTAACCCATAGGAAAAGCGTATTTCCTTCTGGCAGTTGTATGTGCCACATCCATAGCTCGAACTGAAGTGCTGCAAGAGGATAAGATAATGTTTATAGTCCAAATATTATTAAGAGTTAATAATATTCGACTGTTCTATTTTTGACTGGCAGTCTAAAAATAGACTCCGCCCATATGTCTAATCTATTTTTACCAACATGACCAATCATCCATAAATAGCATCCTGCAACTTGTAGACCATGATCCATATGTTTAAAAATAGACTTTGTGCCAAAAATAGCCTACGGGCCCACTTAGTGAAGGCAACTTCTTTTCACTAAGCTCCATCATCTTGTTGCATTTTCAACACTCCCTCTCAACAAGATATGGATTATCTGCAACCCCTATCCTGTAACTCTGGAATGTTTTGCATGCAACACATCTACCTGGTCCACTTGCTCCAACAACAATTAGAACAAAAACACTCCCAACTGACCACTCTGTTGGTCTAGGAACATACTTTGATGCTAAAGCTCTCCTGCTGCTGACAAGTGCTCCCTCTCTGACATCTGCACTACTGCAACATATCCATGCATCTCACACCATTGCACACCTCTCTGTGCCACCTAGCATTGTGCAAAACACTTGTGCCTCTCGCATTGCTGCAGTCTGCTAGCTATGTGTTGTCCTGGGATTCCCTGCATTGTCGCTCTCTTTGCCGCTCCATCCGCATCTATCTCTACCCAATCAGTTAGTTCCTGCTACTTCACATCGGGGCTCCTGTAGCAAGGTCTCATCCAAGAGGTTGGGTACCTCAAGAATCCTGCCCCTCCTCCTTGGGACGATCACTCTATATCGCCCCACCTCCTACCTAGAGGTATGGCTGCATGTGATCCCTCAGCCCACTTGGCTCGAATTTTCCCCCCACTGGAGGTCTCTGCATGAGTAGATCTCTCTACTCGATCTCCACTCAGCTTCCCCTGTTGTTACTGCTCCACAACCTCCTGAAGCTGCTGCACCAATCGTGGCTCCTCCACAATTGTCTAAGACTTCTTCTGGCTCAGCATGTTGAGAGGTAATATACCCTCCCTCTCAACCACCAAGTCTCCATCAGTTGCCTTGCTACTCAAGACCTTGCATGCATCTTGAACCTCAAGAGAATACAGGTTCTTGACCCGTGAACCAATCTGCTTCACCTGTCTAGTGATGATGTGTCTAAGGAAAACCTTTCCCTTACTGAAG
>APFE030736838.1:0-10801 GCA_000404065.3 Pinus taeda
TTTTTAATTCTCATCATATTGAGAGCCATGCCATGGGTGTTGCCATCAAGTACAACATCTGTAACATATAACCATACCAGAAACATAATGCCAACAAAACCCTACGTCAAAAGTCTCTAGGGAAAGTGGGGTGGCCCAAGTAGATAGTAATGGAGAACATCATCATAATTTATTTTCAGGGAGTTCATCAAGAAGTTATATGAACATGTATGTGACTAACTTCTTACTGGACCGATACTTGCAATGATTAGGTACCAATGCATTTCGACGGATGGATGTTTCTTTATATAGACATTGACAATTTAATGATGTCTACATGATAGATGTTTGAAGTGAAAGTACTAGGTTGGACTAGAGGTAGACTTTGCTGTATAGGATGTTCTTAAGTGGAGTGTGTGCTATAGAGAAAGTGATGAACTTAGTAAATGAAGATTAAGGCAAGTAGTTGTTAAGGGTGAGTATTAGAATCTGTAGCTATTAATTGTGAGTTCATTATTATAAAGTAACTGATAACTATTGTTAGAGTTATAAGCTCAAAGTGAATGAGTGTATTCCTATTAGTTAGGAGGTTATGTAACTCTATTGTTAAAATATATTCCCAATTTAGTATTTGGTTGAGATATTTTTTTTGAATTGAAGTGATTGAGTGTCCAAAATATATTTTCTATCTTAAACCATACCCTTTTATATTTACATATTATGGTTTAATGTGAATATATTGAAACCTCTCCAACTTAATTGAAAGATTATAGACCAAATTAACACACTCCATATTTAGCCATAAGTATTCCAACTCTCGATGAACTTTCAAGTTGTGAGGCGATAAGAGCTTGTTGAAGGTTCTAGGGTTTAACAAAGAGTATGACAGAGGGTAACAAGTAACCATGGAGGCACATGGAGGAGGCAACTCCACTCCCTCCTACAGTAATGTGGTTTCAAATAGAGGAAGAGCAGGGAATAAGAACTAGCCTACACAATCCTTGGAGGTTAAGGCAAAAAACTCTTAAACATAGAAGGTGGAAGGCAGTAAAACCCATGAAGAACAAGGGACCGACAAAGAAGACCAACATGAGGAGAAAGTGGAAGACAAAGGTTAGGGAACAGAGAATAGAACCATGTTGGGGCCCTGTGAACCCAAGACCATAATGAAATCATAGGTTATAGTGACTGATCCAGCTTTGCAAGAGCACAGGGATCACATGGAAAATTATGCCATTATATGAAAGTTTATGGGAATCTAGCCGTCAGAGAAAGCATTGTACACTTGGATAAAATACAACTGGAAACCAAAGGGAGAGTTAAATATACATCTTGGATCCAAGGGTTTTTTTATAGTGGTGTTCACGAACATGGAGGATAGAGATAGGATTTTTGAAGGAGGACCATACTTCTTTGCAACTGCTGGTCTCTATATGTGGCCATGGATGATGAACTTTGTGCTAGAATGAGAAACCTTCACATCAATACCAGTATGGATTAGACTCTACTCCTTACCTTTATATTACTGGATGCCAGAGTCTTTAAAAGCTATAGGTAATAAATTAGGTCGTTTCTTAAAGATTTCAGGGGCAGCTCTATGAGGAAAATATACCTCCCATGCCCGCATATGTGTGGAGATGGACCTATCAGGAGCCCTTCCAGATGAGGTCATTCTAGAAGTCTATGACGAGCAATGGGTTCAAATAGTTGACTATGAGCAAATACCATTCAGATGTCACAAATGTCATGAGCATGGGCACCTATCTAGAGATTGTCCTCTTAATAAAAGGGAGGGGTACCTAAACACCAACAAAGGGAAAGATTAGACAGGTTTCACCAAAGTGGGAGGAAAAGGAAAACGAGGGGGATGGAAGACACAAAAGAACCCTATTGAGAAGGATGAAAAAACAATAAGTCACAATAGTTTTGAGATCTTAGGAGAAAAAGAAGTAGATGCAGGTGATCAAAAGAGTACACAGAATTAGGCAGCAAGGGGGAAAGGAAAAGAGATCAGCATGGAGTTCACACAAGAACAAAATGAACACACAAAAAACCCTTTGAGTACCATGGAAATAGAAAAGGAGCATGAAATGACTCAAAGTGAAAGTGGCACAGAGGACCAAGACTTACAGGACATCATGGAAAGGGAGAACCTAGAGCTTGAAAAGTTTCTAGAACAAGGAGGACACCTGAGAATAAACTTCATATCTCAGGAGGATGTTGACAAGGTACAACAAATATTTCTTAACATGTCACATCAAATAGCTGCAGGAGTCAAAAGAGGACATGATAACCAGGAAAATAAAGGGACTTCCTCAATAGGATTAATAACAAGAAAATTAACAAAAATCCCAGGCAAGAGGAGGGGAAGAAAAGCACAGAAAGAACTATTGTTGGAGTGTGGAAAACTCATGATTGACTCAACAAGGATGAAGACCTTTCCAGTTACTCCTTCAAAACCCCACCTCAATGAAAATCACAACCTGGAACATTAGAGGACTAGGGAGTAGAAGAAAACAGAGGAATCTAGGTAATAGGATCAGAGATGAAAAACCTGACATAGTGTTCATATAGGAAACAAAATGCTCAGTGGAGAAGATCAGATAAAAACATAGCAAATGGTTAAATATATATGAATACCTTGAGTTTATGGAAAATAAATCTGCTAGGGGAATTCTCACTCTATGGGATCCATAGAAATTTGGTGTGATTGATGCAGAGGCATCTAGACACCACCTTTCTTTGATTATCCAACTGATGGGTGACAAGAAATGTTACATGATCACCAATGTCTATGGGCCTCAACCAATGGAGGACAAACTTCGACTCCTCACAACATTGGAGGATATGGAGAAAAGATATCTAGCTCTACCCTAGATTCTAGGAGGTGATTATAACATGACAAAATCACTCTCGGTGAAGAAAGGAGGAACTAGAACACTTGGTAGGGCTTCAGTTGATTTCCAAAACTTCCTCACCAATATGAAACTTGTAGATATGGAAACCAGTAATGGAATCTTCACTTGGAATAACAAAGGGGGGCTCTAAGAAAGTAGCCTCAAAATTAGATAGATTAATCATCTCAGAGGAACTTCTTCTCATGGGAAGTAGCTTGACTGCACACATCCTACCTTTTGGAGGTTTAGATCACTAGCTCATTCAATTAGAAGCTTCTCTATTTGGTAGACCGAGGAACAACCCCTTCAGGTTTGAGAACACTTGGCTCACACATTCAGATTTCCTCACAAACATTGAAAAATGGTGGAAGGAAGAGCTATACTTTCAAGGCACAAAAATGTTCCTTCTACACAGCGGGCTCAAACACATTAAAACCAGACTCAAAGAGTTTAATAAAAAGGAATTTGGCAACATCTTTAAAGCTGAAGGAGAAGTTGAAAAGAAAGTAAAGGAAATAAAACAAATTATTATCACAGAAAGCTATCTAGATGAAAGGAAAGAGATAGCAGAGTCACTTCAGCATGAATGGGAAAACAAATGTTTACAAGAGGAAATATTCTGGAGACAGAAATCCATAGTACAATGGATTAAGGAAGCGGAGAGGAACACCAAATTATTTCATAGATCCACCATAGCTCATAGAAACAAGAACAAAATTGTGAAACTTACAAATCATAATGGAATAAAAAGAAACACTCATGAAGAGATGGATAAGGTCCTAGTCCAACATTTTAAGAGAATTGCTGAGGAAACCACGGTAGATAGATATCAGTCTATGAGAAGATTTACTCAGTACATTGCTAAATTGGTATCTAGAGAAGATAATTACAATCTCAATAGACCAATAACAGAGGAAGAGATTGAGGAAGCCATTATAGAGATGCACAACGGGAAAGCACCAGGCCCGGATGGCTTCAATGTGAAGTTTTTCAAAACATGTTGAAGGATAGTAAAACAGGGTATTTTGGAAGTAGTGGAGGAAACTCGAAGATTTAAAACAGCCTTGAAGGCGCTCAATGAATCTTTCATAGCCTTAATCCCCAAACAAGAAAAGGCCACCTCTCTAGATAGATTTAGACCTATAGCATTATGCAATGTGGTGTACAAAATAATATACAAACTAATTGCCAACTGTCTTAAACCACTCCTCCTTACCCTAGTGTCAGAGGAGAAAACCGGCTATGTGGAAGGTAGAAAAATTCTTAATAACATAATTCGAGCACATGAAGTGGTTCATTCACTCATTACCAATAAACAGGAAAGTATGATAATTCAGCTAGATATAGCAAAGGCCTATGATAAACTTAGCCGGTCGTACATAAGAGTAGTACTAAAAGCCTATGGCTTTGATTACAATTGGATTAAGTGGGTCATGGTGCTAGTTGCCACTGTCAGCTCTTCAATTCTTCTAAATGGCTCTCCCTCCAAAACCTTCAAGCCTACAAGAGGTCTTATGCAAGGTGATCCTCTTTCTCCTTTCCTTTTCATTCTTATGATGGAAGGGTTAGGGAGAGAAATTAGAGTTGCTAAGAAGGAAGGGAGAATTTAGGGTCTAAGACTCACTTAAGGTGGGGACACGGTGACACATCAGCAATTTGTGGATGATACTATGCTTCAAGGCACACCCACAGTCAAGGAAGCCAAAGCATTTAAGCATATTCTTGAGTGAGTTTGATATGGAAATAGGCATAGAGGTAAGTCTTACTAAATCAAAGATTTTATTTTTCAATATGGACATTTCTATTCAGAGAAATGTTTCTAGAATCATGGGCTTTCAAAGAGAGTCATCACCCTCAAAGTACCTGGGAGTTCCCCTCACTGACAAACCGTTACAGAGGGAAATCTGGGAGCCTGTTCTAAATAAGCTAAAAGATAATATTAGCAAATGGACAAATAGAGCCTTAATCTAGCAGGGAGGCTGATTCTAACTAAGGCAATTCTCCAAACCATCCCTATCTATATGCTATCAACCATTCTGGCACCAAATGGTGTAATTACTAACATAAGAAACATTCAGAGAGACTTTCTCTGGGGGAAAGGTGAAGAAAAGAAGAAATGGGCCCTAGTGGCATGGGACAGGGTATGCAAACCAAATCCCATGGTGGTTTGGGTCTTCATGACCCAGGAATTCTTAACAGAGTTCTAGGAGCGAAAGTCTGGTGGAGATGGCTAAAGGAAATACAAGCCCCCTAGGCAAGACTATGGAAGCAAAAGTTCTGGAACAGTGACTTTGATTCAATATGACTTTGCCTGCAACCCAGTTGCTCTAGTCTCTATTTCTCGAAGACACCTTTGTCCACCTGATGATTGGATAACAAACTGGGTAAAGCCTGCCCGATGACTAATTGTTGCCACCCAGTCAATCATTACAGAAATAGATGGCCAGGTCATTACCCGATTCCCTAGAGATCAATCAGCTCAGCATGGTGGTAAGGGATTGGAAGGAGAAGAACCTCATAAGAATGACAGGACAAGTGAAAGGTTCACCAATTTGGAATAGGGCTTAGGAGAACAAGGCCCTAGTCCAAAATCATAGTTTTTGGGAGATCAAAAACGGAAATCTAACCTGGTTCTGGGAGGATAATTGGTAGCAAGAGGACAATCTCCCCAGTGAAGAATTAGTAGACATTCATACAGATACCATCAACAAAGGATTAAGGAGGCTAAGTGACTATTGGGATCAATCAAGGAATAATGGGAAATGGTGATTATGGAAACTTCTAGATTACAGGGACATGGGCATGATGAATACTCAAGCTATAGCCCTTAATGGTTTTTTGGAAAAGAGGCTAATCTTAACCTCAACCTTAGACGATCAATTAAGATGGGGAAAGAACAAGGCATGTCTCTTCACACTTAAGGAGGCCAAAAGGATAGACACAGGACTTGACTTTCCAAACACTGATAAGACGTGGAAAGAACTCTCGGATAATCCACATTGGATGAAAGTCAAATTGTTCAAGTGGTTGGTTCAACAAGGAAATGTTCTGACATGGGATAACCTAAGAAAAAGAGGCTTTGTTGACCCCTCTAGATGTCATCTGTGTGGACAACATTAAGAAACCACTAATCATCTCTTGAATAGATTCTCATTCACTACAACACTTTAGAACTTGTTTGGCGATGTCTTTGAGCAGACAGACAAACATGTAAATGACATCATTACTGAAAAACTGGCGGTTTTTTTTTTTTCGGATAATGAGATAATAAAATCCGCCTGTGTTCTTAATTCAGAATGTTTGGAAGGAATGCAACAACAGGATTTTCAAGGATAAGGTGAGCCCGATGAGCGGCATCCTAAAGCTAATCCTTAAGCAACTTAAAGAGACTGTTCATATCTTGGGAGATGTTGCTACCGAAAAACTCATAAGCCAAAGAGAGGCTAGAATCCTGGAGAAGTTAGAGCTTGAGGTTCATCTCCCTCAGTGTTCTATGTAGATCGACAAGAATACCTCAGCAGAAAAGGATTTTTGGCAACCCCCTTCACAAGGTTTTTAAAATTTAACATAGATGGAGCCTCAAAAGGAAATCTGGGAGAAGCAGGTTTTGGGGGAGGTTATGAGGAATGAGGAAGGAAAAATACAGGTCATCTTCCATAGTTATCTAGGAAAAGAAACCAACAATATGGCTGAGCTCATGGCGACGCAATTATGCTTGGAAATACTACTCACGTACAACATACATAACGTCATCATTGAGGTTGGCTCGAAACTAGTCATTAATTCAGTGAAGAGGATAAACACTAGCGCAACACCAAAGAAAATCTCAGGACACTAGCAGCTTCTGCAAGTCTACCAAAGAATCCAATCACACCTAAGAGTGCTAAGAACTCTTAGGTTGGTGCATGTCTGCAGAGAAGCCAACAAAGTAGCGGACTAGTCTGCCAATAAGGGGGTTAGAAATAAGAATATGGACTTGTGTTGTTGGTGGGGGGAGGTAATGGATGACAGGATGAAGGAGGAATGGTCATCTAGGGCCCTCAGTGATAGATAACAGTATCAAAACAAATCAAGAGATAGAATTTTAGTTAATGTCAACGAAGAATATGTTTACAGACAATTTATCAGAGGATATGCATTGTCAATTCTCTAAGGGTGCTTCTGGAAGTAGGAACAAAGGCAGAAATCGAGACAGGAGATATCTGCTCAAAAGGACAAGTGATGAGAGAATGTGCTACGAAGATAAATGCCAAAGAAAAACAACACCAAAAATAAGGCATCCATGCAGGAGGCCTCCCTTTCAGATATGTCTTCCTTGTGCATTGCTTTGGAGGTCAAAGGAAAAGAAAACTAGGGTAAAAAATTGCTCGATATTTACCACCTGCATTGGGCGCCCTCTGTCCCGAGAGTGGTTTTCTCAGAGGACAAGCAATGCCATTTAGCAAGCGATGCATGGTAGTGGGGGAACAGTGATTACCACCTTCATCGTTGGGTATCTGCGAGTGGATGTGCAGTCTGATCTGGATTGTAGCCGTCAAATCTGAATGGGGAAAATCAACGGCCACCTTTTGGCACACAAGTTGGCGGACCTAAAAGGATAAAACTACTAATGGTTTACCACCTCCATTGGGCACCATCTCAACCAAAGATCGTTTTTATGAAAAGCCAGCGATTCCATTCAGGAAGAAATACGTGGTAGAGGATGAAAAAAGTTGTTAGGCCCCTATACTGCTAGTGTAACACCTTATTGTTATTAGTATAACCCACTTATTATATTGATGTACCCATGTAGTGCCCATATTGTTACTATTGTGCCCCATAGAAGCCCACTATTGTTATTATTGTACCCTTACATTATTATTGTTATGTAGGCTCTGATTATGTTATGACGCTTTAGACTCCTATATATAGAAAGGAGGTCTTTTCATTTGTATCATCCAAGAATTGTTAATTTATGTAATGTAAAGGAGGTTTCCCCCTCGAAGAGGCTGAATTCTAAGGCATTGATCTATCTTTTCTATTTTTTCTTGAGCTGGTTTCATAACGTTTGGTATCAGAGCCTTGGATTCTAGGGTTTCACTACTCCAAACAGGTCATCGTGGCATTTTCTCTATAAATTTTGTTTCTGTGATGTTTCAGACGTTGAAGAAAAACCCATTTGAGAAGGCATCGCCCTAAATCTCGGGTCCAAATTTCAGAGCATTTTGCGCTATATTTGTGGAGATATGATCTGAGGAAGTTGGTCTTTTTTCAGACTCCTCAATTACATTCCAAACAGGTGACCTGGGGAAAATAGTCATAACATTTTCTCTGAGCATTGGATTGAAATTTCGTAAAAGGGTTCAGAAAGAGGACGGACTGTAGTTTCTTCTATATATTTTCAAAGCCATAGGTCGAAACAATGACTTGTGGAACGTCGTACAAGTTCCCTCTACTGAACTAGTCTATAATATGGTCATCTTGGGAGATTGTGCATAACGTTTTCTTGGAGAATCCAATTTGGATCAGACTAGTGGCATTGGAAAGAGGACACGGAGAGCTACTATAGGTCACAATATCAAAACTTAAAGATCTAAAAGTACAGAGTTACAGTCATTTCAAGATCGAGCTCCTAAAATCAAGAAAACGCAAGATGACGACGTTTGATGGCAAGGATCCTGTAAATTGGATACTTCAGATGGAGCAATATTTTGATCTACGTGGTGTACCACTATTACAAAAGGTATGTATTTCATCTTCATATTGAGAACCAGATCAACATTTATGGTATGAAGGGCTTTGTTGTCGTAAACAACTTGTTATGTGGTCAATTTTCACGGAGGAAATGATATCACATTATGAGGACACAAAGAGCAACACCTTCTTTAGAGAAACACCACAACAATTGGAAAGAGTAAAATGGCTTTGTGACATAGTGGAAAGCAAAATTATGGAAACCAGGAAGCATACCCGTCACAACTATAAAGATGGAAGTGTTGTTTCTCCTAGCCTTCCACAACCTACAAGGGTTACACCACAACAATTGGAAGAAAAAAGAGAAAAAGCGCTTTGTTACAATTGTGATAGCAAATGCACTAAAGGTCATAAGTGTGCTGAGAAGAAATTATTTTACATAGAATATGAAGAGGAGGAAGAAAAGGATCAAGAAACATCAAAAGAAGAGCATATATGCCAGGACCCCACCCCAAAGAAAGAAGAAATGAATCAGACCATATCTTGTAAATGTAGGAATTTACAGGGTAAGTTCCTCAGATAGAACACCAAAGGACACCGCTAAAAAACAAATCACAGATCAATACACCAATATTTTTGACGTGGTTAAAGCCCTCAAAGAGGGAAACAGTCCACGGCCTAAGCCAACGCAGCCACTTGAGGCAATTTATTAATAAAACGATGAAATTTTACATAAGCTTCTCTCATGAACAGTTAACCTACAAATGACCCTCCATGCTCTTTAGATAGAGATCATGAACCAATCGGGTGCTAAGCCACAGATCAAGTGTCCGTAATACCGAGGAAAGAATGAACCGTCGAATCACTACATATCGTGAACGTCGGAATGTAAGTTACAAAAGTACATAGTAAAGAAAAACACGTTACCTAACTCTATACTAGACCAAGTTATACTTCACTATTTCCTATGTGTCGGAATATACTAACATACCCCCTTAAGAACAACTTGGGGTAGGATTGAAGGATTTACAAATATGACATAATAGGAGAAGGAATGAGGCACTAGATCCCCTCCCCCCAATCGAAGTTTAGTAAACTTCACCTCTGCGAGAGCCTTTGTAAAGATGTCTGCAACTTGATCATCTGTTGAACAATATTTCACTTCAAGAACATGGTCATGAATGAGCTTCCTGATGAAGTGCATGTGTAGTTCAATGTGTTTTCTACGCTGATGTTGGACTGGATCTTTTCATAATTGAATAGCACTTTGATTATCACACCAAAGTGTAGTCGGATGCTGCTGCTGAAAGCCAAACTCTGATAGGATCTGACAAAGCCACAAGGCTTCCTTACTAGCGTCTACGGTACCACGATACTCTGCTTCTGCTGAAGAAAGAGAAATGACACCTTGTTTCTTGCAAGCCCATGTAATATGTCCTGAACCAAGAGTGAACACATAACCGGTAGTAGACTTTCGATCATCAGGGTCACCAACCCAATTGGAATCAGTGAAACCAGCCAATAGAGGAGATGCTTTGGCACTGTAATGAATTCCAAACTGAATTATACCTCAAACATAACGAACTATTCTTTTAGCTACTTTCCAATGACTTTCACGTGGGGTTTGCATAAACTGAGCAACAAGGACAACAACAAAGGAAAGGTCAAGATGTGTATGGGTTAGATACAAAAGTTTTCCTACAAGTTGATGGTATAAGGTAGCATCAACTTCAGGGGAAGTACAAGTGACTAAAAGTTTGACTCCAGACTGAAAGGGAGAAGGAGCTGGCTTACAGTCTTCCATGTGAAAATGGCGTAGAAGATCACAGGCATACTTGGATTGGGAGAGGAAAATACCTTTCTTGGATTGCAAGACTTGAAGACCGAGAAAATAATGTAAGTGTCCTAAGTCTGTCATTTCAAACTTCTTTTTAAGGCTGGACTTCACATGGTTGATAAGGTTGGGATCACTACCAGTGAGGATAAGATCATCAACATAAAGAACAAGAATGATAAGAAACTTGCCCACTTTCTTGGTGTAGACAGTATTGTCAGAATGACACCTAGAAAAGCCAGATTCTAAAAGAAAGCTATCCATTTTGGCATACCAAGCCCGAGGAGCTTGCCTGAGACCATAAAGGGATTTCTTAAGCCGACATACGAGACTGGATTCTGTTTGTATAAACCCAATAGGTTGTTCCATATAGATTTATTCATGTAAATCCCCATGCAAGAAGGCAGATTTAACATCC
>APFE030736843.1:0-17000 GCA_000404065.3 Pinus taeda
ATGACCTAACCCCTTTCTCCAAATCTGACCAAGAGCACCTTAAACATCTAAGGCAAATTTTCATGACATGCAGGAAATATGGCATTTCCTTGAATCCTAAGAAGTCCCTATTTTCCCTTGAGGAGGGCAAGATCCTAGGCCACATCATATCAAAAGATTGGATTAGAATTGACCCTGAGAGAATTCAAGCTATCCTCCAAATCCCATATCCAAGAAATATAAAAGAGCTGCAAGCATTCTTGGGAAAGATCAATTTCCTAAGGATATTTATCCCAAACCTCGCTGAGCTAATGAGGTTATTGAGAAATATGTTAAAAAAAGATTCCAAGGTAAGATGGTCTCTTGAAACCAAGCAAGCTTTTGAGAGTATCAAAACTGCCTTGACTCAAACGCCTGTCCTCACCAGTCCGCAATTCGACAAAGATTTTATCATTTTTTCTTTTTCATCTGAGCACACCATAGTCGCTGTCCTTTTGCAAAAATATGATCAAGGTAATGAAAATCCAATTTCTTTCTTCAACAGAGCTTTCAAAGATGCACCCTTGAAATATCCGATTATGGAAAAGCAGGCTTATGCCCTGGTTAAGGCCATCAAAGACTTCAAGGTTTACATCTTATATTCCCATGTGATTACCTATGTCCCAAACTCTGTTGTAAAAGATATATTAACTCAAGAGGGACCAGAAGGCAAAAGAGGCAAGTGGATTTCCAGCATTCTTGAATACGACATTGAAATAAAACCTAGTAAGCTGATAAAAAGACAAGGTTTAGCCAAACTAATGTCTGAAACAAATTTCCAAGCCTTAGACATTAATCAACTGGACAATAAACCAGAGCTGGCAACTCCATAGATCAGTGAAACCTTTTTGCAATACCCATGGTATTCTGAAATTTTCTTTGCATTGTTAAACCTGTGTGCTCCCCCAGGATTGTCCAGAACCAAGAAAAGATTTTTAAGGATGAAATCATCAAAGTTTTGTGTCATAGATGGTGCTTTGTTCTGGAAGGATCATGAAGGAATATTTCTTAATTGTTTGACTATGAATGAAACTAACATCATCATGAAAGAATTCCATGCAGGGGACTGTGGAGGACACTTATATTGGAAGTCCACTGCTGACAAGATTTTAACGGCTGGTTATTATTGGCCCTCTCTTTTTGTAGATGCCAAGAAGTTTGCTGTTTCATGTCACAAATGCCAAATCTTTGAAGGGAAAATAAAATTACTGCCTCTGCCCCTTAAGCCCATTTCAACCAAAAAGCCTTTTCAACAATGGGGTCTCGACTTCATTGGAGAAATTCATCCCTCTTCCTCAGGCCGACACAAGTGGATTCTAAGAGCCACTGATTATTTCACTAAGTGGATTGAAGCCATCCCATGTAGACAAGCCAATGACTCCACCATTATCCAATTCCTTGAGAGCAATATCCTTTCCGGATTTGGCTACCCTGAAAACATTATCATTGACAACGCTGCTGCCTTCAAATCCAAAAAGATCATCAACTTCTGCCACCAATTCCACATTACCTTGGGCCACTCCATAGCCTACTACCCTCAAGGTAATGGCTTGGCCGAATCATCCAACAAAATCCTCATCAACATCATAAAGAAGCTTCTAGAGGAAAACAAAAAGAACTGGCATAGGAAGCTCACAAATGCTCTGTGGGAAGACATACTTTCAACTAAGAAATCCATTGGGATGAGTCCTTATGAGCTAGTATATGGCATGGAGGCCAAATTTCCTTCATCTTTGGGCATTCCTACTGTCAAAATGTTGCAGGAAATTCAGGCTGAACCAAATGACATGCAGAGAAGAGTAAATCAAACCATTCATCTTCAGCAAACCAGAAAACAAGTGTATGACAGAGCTCAAATGTTGCAAGAAAAAATCAAAAGGATGTTTGATAAGAAAGCTAAAGCAGAGGATTTATGGGTTGGAAGCAAAGTTCTAAGATGGGATTCATGAAGAGAGGACAAGGGCAACCATTCAAAATTCGATTTTCTGTGGAAAGGGCCATACATTATCAGCGCTGTGCAAGGCAAAAACACATATTTTCTCAAATCTCTAGATGGCAGCACAACTGAGGAAGGTCCTGTTAATGGCCGAATGCTAAAACATTACAATGATCCCTTTGATTAAGAAAGAATAGGTGGCATTATTCTCTATACATAAATGTTTGTATATATCAGCATTTTATTTTATTTTTGGTAACATGCTAAATGCTAAAGCACGCAGAAGAAAGCAGGCGGTGCTTCATAATTCACCAGCTAATCAGTTGAGGGAAAGTGCTGTGTGCAGTCCAAATTTTAAATTTATCTAATCAGTCAACACTAAGAAGTTGTGAAAAACACAACAACAACAGAAGATCAAGGCAGTCTGACCTACTGTTCTTGGCTTCTCACAAGGAGAAGCCATCCCCAAGTGGAGCCACTGTTAGCCTCTTGCTACAACAGGTTACTCATATTTCATGATGGACATTTTTACAAGCCAAATATGTCATACTTTGCATGCTGCAATGCTCCATATTTGCTAACAGTCACCAAAAAAAGAGGCCATGAGAGAATGCTACTCAAAGTTCATCTACTGCATTCTAATTTTGAAGAGTTATTTCATTTTTGTACAAATTTTCAGCTAAAGGGAGGTCCAAACAGCTTAATCTTGGTCTCCCTAGGTTTCAATTTCCTGTTTTAGAATATAGAGAATGAATAATCTGTCCAAACAGCCTAATCTTGGCATATTCTTAGATAGGTAGAGAACCAAAGGAGCCCAACTGCTTAATCTGGGTCCTTGGAAGAAATAAGTGTAGATGTAGATAGGAAGACATCAAAAGAAAAAGTTGAAAAGCTGGGTTTGCAAGTCCAACTGCACCCAAACCAAAAAGAAGAAAAAATGGTAGGTAAGTAGGCTGGGTAGGTAATTTTGAGGTTGTAGAATGTTGATTTGTGATTAATTCCACATTTTCAAGTGTTACACTCATACAGATCAAAGTCAGCAGGCAGTTCCCATTTGAAAGGACTTCAAGCGAGGCATGACTAACTTCCTCTTCTTCTTACTCCCTAAATCATTTACTAATTTCCCCTAACGAGGTCAAGATTTGCTTGATACCTCTTAGCTTCATCATTTTCCATATCATTAACCTTGGTAAAGGTCTGCTTTACTCAAGCAGGGTCCATACTTCTCTACAAAGTTCTATCTCCCCTTCAAAGCCTAATATCTCTGGAACTTAGCGCTCTTCTTATCATTTTCATATTAACTACTGACATTATTATTTAACTCCCTATCTATTTTCCCTTCCCCCTATTAAAACTATGTTAATAGCTCCCCTATGTAAATATCCCCTCCCCCTGGTTGAAATATAACCATAAACATCCCTTGGGAATTACTAGGTCATCTGGACATTAGTAAGAGCCCCCATCTCTGCATAAATTTCCCCCCAAGGTGTTTGGACTCCTTCCAAAACACAAAAAACCCCCGTTCCAAATGCAAAAAACCCTCCCCGCGCATTGTATTTTGGAATTTATTAATTTTGGTTAATAAATCACCAAGCGCCGAAAGCCATTACACCATTTTCCTAAAGTCTAAACCCACCTGCGCCGTGAAATATTAAAGATTTATCGCGCACACTCTTTGAATAAACCCCGTGCACTTTCTCCGCCTGTCCATCATCAGATCGCCTCCCCCAGATCCGACGACCCTCGTTCATATCGGGCGCCCTCTTGTGTGGGCACGTTAGCACCCGATGTCTGACGGTTTTATCGTCGTACACCGGGAGAGTTGGCGGCTTCCCATTGCATCGGGCCGCCCCTGAAAAAACCGCTTCCGTATCAAAAGCGGTCCGATGCCCTGCCAAAACCACCCCCCCCTCATGTAACAGGAGCACCGCATCATCCCACCACGTCGGCTCCACCTCACCCCTTCCTCCCTGCGCCTGGCCCACGTCACCTGCCACTGTGTCTTGCCACATCATCACCCCGCCGTACTGCCACGTTAGAATGATGACATCACATCTGTACCAGAGGACCCCACTGCTGACATCATCCTCCATACAGCTGACATCGTGCTGACGTCAGCAGCCAAAAAAATGGAAAAACGCACAAGCGCGAAAGTCAAGCTTCGGAGCTCCAGAATGAAAAACAGAGGTAGTTTTCGATGCGCGATTAGGGTGAAGCGCATCGCTACAGGAAATGAGCCATATTGGAGAATCTTTAGGGAATCTTTTGATTCCTCGGCCCTTTTTGCATCGAAAATGGCAGAAAAGGCCCAATTTTGCCAATTTAAACGTATTTGAAGATAGAGAGAGACCCAGTTCAGAGGTTAAAGAGTATCAGAGCATTTGTGAAGATAAAAATCATGTCAAAGAGTATCAGAGTAGCGGAAAATTGTATTAGAGGAGATTTTCTCAGGGCTCGAGGCAAATCCAGCATTAAAAGGAAAGCTCTGAAAGTCAAGAAGTAGTTGAGGACGCATTGAAAGCTCACCAGCACAAATGACTGCACATTAAACTCACAGGAGATCAGTGGACCAGAACTCAATGCACAGTTATGACAGAACCACTACACCAAGCCACAGATGACATCACATTAACTCAATTTTGATCCAGCTGCCACTGGCGCAGCCCAAAGAAGATTTACTTGCAGTTAATTCCATCATAAGTTAGGTTTAGAAAGCTTTTCCCTGCAGACCTGTTAGGTCGGTTGTAATAAATAACTTTAGATATTTTGCTTATATATACCACCCTGAAAAATGGAGTAGGGGTTGGTTGATTGCTTGATCTTTGTTAGTTCAATATTTTTCTTGAGCGGAGATTCGCACTGTAAATGTGATACTTTCTATAATCAAAGACTACTAAAAGCATGAATTCTGAAACTCTCTGTTGTGTTTAACTAGTCGAGGAGTGACTATGGAATTCTTGTGCTTCAACATGGTTCAATAAGTGTTTCTTTAACTCTGTTTAGTTTTTATGTTTGTGTTATCATCAATTCACCATCTAAATTGCAGAAAAGAAGAATAGTTTAGGATTTGCTTGGCTGCATCCTAGGCTCAATTTCTACAATTTCTCCATGTTTTCATCAGGAATAGTTATGAACATGCATACTTGAATGATCTTGTTTACGCTGTTTCTTTCACATATGAATGTCAGTTTAGGAATTCTTAACTGCTCCTAGATAACCATTCATTGACCTCTTTCCCTGTTAGTTAATGAAAGATTCTTGATTACCTTTTATCACGGACTTTCATCCCATATTTTCAGAAAATTGGTATTGTTTCATGTGTAGCTATCCCGCTCCATAATCCTCTTGTGACCAAGAAAATGCAACAGCAAGCGTCAATCCATGACTCCATGCCCAATGGTTTGAAACTTATCACAATTTCCCTTGCCTCTCTTCTTGGAATTATCTACCTCATATTCATCTTCCATCCAAACAAAAAATCAAAACCCCTAAACCCAATAACGAGCCTAAAATCATTATCAACAAAGCTAAATCATTAAGAGAGAGCCCTCTCTGATTGCAGGTGGGCTAGAACCTGCAATCCAAAGATTGGTTTGTGGTTACCTCGACCGTATCCCTTCAGGAGCTTAGGGACAACCTGAGTGATAACACTGAGAAAGGAGATGATTCGGAAACATAATTGCCAAAGAATGATTTAGAAGAATAATTTCCCAAAATATTATTGTTAAATGCAATTGGTTGATTCTCCTCTTCGAATTCTGTAACAGTATGGGTCATGTGTTTCTGCTGATTGATTTTTATTTGATTTGGCTTTCCCTTGTAAGGCAGCCACATATGAGACCAATTGGTAGAAATATACCCATGGAGCTTCTCAGACCAATCACTACTCAATATTAAACCATAAAATTCAGGTATATCAGTGATAAAGATATCAATTCTTTGAACTACTCGTGGATCAGCCGATAACCTAATAGTAACAGAGTTTATTTCCCTTAAGACCTGGACTTGGGTTCTATCTAACTGCATAATGTGAATTGAAGACTTTTGGGGTTCTATGTTCAATTTAGAACAAACTGAAGCCGGCATTATATTAGATGATGCCCCTAATTCAATCAAACAATTGTGTAAATTTCGATTGTAGATTTCGTAGGCTAAGAGGAAAGGGGGGGTATGGGAATTTGATCTGTCTCCAATTAGAATCGTATCAGTAGCCTCAACTCTACTAGAAGGTGTTTGTCTTGAAACATTTGCAGCCTTAGCACTAGGAAGAGGTGAAGAAGGAACTGCATTTAGTTCCTTAAGAAGCAATTTCTGCTGATGTTTTAATTTGTTGAGTTCAAACATGGTGATGTTTTCCTTAGTCTTCTTCATGTCATCAACAATATTGTAATCCATTGAATCCGATACTACCAACATCTTTGATGTTGAAGGTATATTTGAGGGCGATGGTTGGTTTTGAGGCACTGTTGGAGCCAGCTGCCTTGTGGGTACCTTTTCCTTTGTAGTATTTGTACCTGCACTCTTTTTCTTTGAACTTGCCTGGATGGGTTCAGGGGCACTTTTGCTCCTAGTAGTCATAGGAAAAGCTTCTTGTTCAGTTTCAGTGTCGGAGTTAGGCAATATGAAGTCCCACATTCCATGGCATTCAAAAACTTCCTCTTCTTCGAATTCATCGGATGGTGCAATTGTTTCATCTTCTTCTTCTTCCTCAGGGTCTGAATATGCATTGGATATAACATTTGGTGGTTTTGACTCCGGTTTCTTAAAATTCCTATATGGTTTCTTTATTGAAGTTTCTGCTACTTGCTTTTTAATTTCAACCATTTCATTTGACATTGTTTTGAGGATCTTTTGAAGACCCTCCATATCATATGGATCTTTGGTGATTTTCTTCTTTGAATCATCCTTGAAAGACACTCTTTTGGATTTCCTATCTTCGAGAGCAGCTTTCTTTTCCAAAGCGATTATAAGTTTTTCCACAGCGAGGGCTTCTTTCATGTTTTCGGCCAAAGTTGGTTTCCCAACCCTATCTACAAAAATGGCTATATTTGAAGGTAAGGCTGTGATGTACCACTCGCTTCTAATTTGTTCACTTGGCTTGGAATCGCTGGGGATTTTGTTCAAGAGCTTATTGAATCGGGAGTTAAACTCCTTAATTTGTTATCTAGACTCAATCCTTAGATTTGAAAGGTCATTAATGAGTGTGGCCAAGGATCTATCATCGCCATATTTGGTAAGAAATTGCTCCTGAAAGATATTCCAACTGGTAATGGATCCAGAGGGCAAGGAAAAATACCAAGACCCAGCTGATCCTTGTAATGTGTAGGGGAAAAGCCTAACTACAACATCTTCTTCTATTACTCCTTTTAGATTAATTGACAACATGAAATTATTTATGTGTTCCTCAGCTAATGTTCCAGCGTCTGGATTAAACTTTGGTAACCACTTCTCAGGATAATCAGGTAATGGATGTAATGGTGCAGGCATAGTGACTACACCAGGACTGTTCCATGGATTCTGAGCCATCTTGGGAGTACCAACGATTTCTTGTGGTGTTCTAGGTGTTTGGGGAGGAGATGGTAATGAAGACTGAATAGGTTGTGGTGTTGAAGGTGGTGACCCCTGCTGCACAATAATATGTAATGGGGAAGTGGATGTTTGACTTCGCACTGGAGATGATGAGATGGAAGATGATGGAGAAAAGGTCTCACTACCAGAACCTTCAGTGTTCTTTTTCGCCCTTTTCCTTTGGGGTAAAGGCAACTCAGCTGGTTCAATGCCAAGTTTTTCGCTTTGAAGTTTGGTGAGAGGATGAGGTAGGCGAAATTGTGAAGTCTCACTACCTTGAGATACTTCAGACCTCTGAGGTGATATAGAGAAGCCTTGAAGTTTCTGGATGATATACTGAACTTCAGGGGACTCCGGACTTAAACGTTTTGAAGTATGGTGGGGTTGAGCAGTGGTAGTTGATCCCTCTTCTTCTCGTTTGGACACTGGTGTTTCAGAATGCAAACAGGGGGTCCGAGGTGAGGTGGAGGGTGATTTAATCTAAGAATGGTTTGTAGGTTTTGATTTACTCACCATTCATAGTTGATGGCCCTCCTTCTAGCACCAAAAATGTTGAAGCCCCGAAAATCGTTGCATCAACATCGGGGGATAACCACCCGGTCTAGACCTTAATACAACTCCTTTTCCATTTGGGATGGTGGCTCCGACTGGATATAATGGGACCAGTTTCCGAGTAATGAATAAAAAGGGGTGAATGAATGACTGGTTTTCTAATAGGTGATAATGAATGGAGGACTTAATCTATAAGCAAAAATGTAAATGACTAATTTATCCCGGGAAGCTTCTATTCTTAAGTGCAACGTTTGGTAATCTGTGTTCGTCAATAGGCATATAGATGACACTATTCAATAAACAAAGACAATCATTTAAATAATAATTGCTTCGTTCAAATAGTTGAACGAAGTAATTGATAAAACATTGTTACACTTCTCTTTTTATATTACTGATACTTGTATGATTAGAAGAATAGCAAACTGTAAACGTCCAGTAGTGGAAAGTATAAAGATTGTTGTTAAAACACATGCATATATTCAATAATAGCAAGAATGATCAAACAACAATTCACATAAAAAGAATAAATTTAGACATAGATAATAGTACCATATGAGCTGCAAATCATTCTCAACGTCAATCACAATTTGCGTTCCTTCTTCCGACTCAGAAATACTTTTAAATAAAGGCAGTAGTGCACATACACATAAAAGCTTCATTATCAAAATTTGGAATAATTGGTGCAGTTTTCATAAAAGAATATGCCTAAAGTATAGTAGTGCAACTTCTGGTTTAAGTCATATACAAAAACTTATGACCCTTTCTAAATACATGAAAGGGTCTATAAATACTAAATTAAACTAACAAACTACAAAATTAAAATGCTATTAAATTGGTATTCTAATATTGAATATATTCCTCCCACAACAATTTGATAATCGACAACATGATTCATCACTCTGGCTATTTGCCTTTTGTCCTGAGTTGGCATATCGCCAGCATCGGTTCCACTTCTTGAGGGCGGCTGAGACGAGAATTGATTTGAGCAGCATAGGTGGCATCGTGTATATAGGGAATGATACACCCGATTGTATCCGTTAGGCATTTGAGGGCAGCTCTCTGGCTGTAAGGTTTTACTAGGAACAACCAATAGGTGTCCCAAGTTAAACTTTTAATTCCTGTGATTAATCTCCCATTCTTTTCTAGCTCTTGGTAACATGATTGCTCCAATGCCTTGGCTGATAATAATTTACCTGGTGTACATTGAGAGATCATGTTAGATAAATAGAGAGTATTGTTAATTAAGTCAATCAAATTGTTCGTAGATAATTTGCATCTAGAAACCGCTCTCTCTACTTTCATTAATTGGGACTGCCACTCCATGAATAGAATTTATTTATGGGATTCTAAGATTTTAGGCAAACTTGCTGCCTGTCCCTCATTAGTGTCCTGCCAAGTAAGAAAATCTATTAAAGTCTCATCGGCTTGCTCTAAGTCCTGCCTGGCATCAACTAGTTTATCTATTATAGATGTTGTTATGTCGCACATAGGTTCAACTTGGGCAATTTTATGAAAAAACAATCTTATTTATGTTATTAGTGCCTTATTAATATGTATTGCCTCTGCTCTGAAATCGGCAGGCTGGGGAAGGCTCTTGAACTTTTCTACTTGAGCTGATAATTGAGCAATTTGCTCATCTTTTGATTTTACCATCTGTTCATTCATTGCCTTCAATTTTGCTAATGCCTCTGATAATTCTTTCTGGCTCTGAATCGCTCCCGAATCTGCCCTCTGCTTCTCGTCATACAACTATTTGTTCAGTTGGTTATTTAACTGTTGCTGCGTGGACAATTGTTGTTGTAGTTGTTCTGCTTTCTGTTGTGCCTTCGATACCTATGTTTGTAGTGAAGCGATCACCTGATCCTTTTCTTTCAACAGATTGCTCACCTCCGGTGCCTTATCCATGGTGGCTGACGAATAGGCACCAACATATTGGGATAACTTTATCAATTCATTGGAGGGGTCGAATTCTTCCTTCCACACTACATTGGCTGTTACTATTTGTTCAAGGAATAGGGAAGGTTGATCAATCCTTCTCCTTTTCCATTGTCACTTTATTACAGCCCTGTGTTTTGGGCTATAGAAGACATCCATTGGAGGAATATCCTCCACCTACAAAATGATTTGATTCGAAGGATCCTTTGGAATTATTTCTAATTCTGTAGTTAGGGGTAGACCATTGGTTCCTTCGCTTGGAACATCTTTTGATGTTATATCCTGTGTAGCGGCTGCTTTGGATGTATCGGCATCCCTTGAGCCCTCAAGATTGCTTATAATTGTATTAAATTGCTGCCATTCCTGGAGCAATTTTGGGTCAATCTAAGTGTCGACATTCACCTCCTTGCTGCTCTGAACCTGCTGCCCTTGCTCCTGCTGCCTTTTCTGCTCCTCTTCACGTATTTTCTCTTGTTCTTTCTTTTGTGCTTCCTCTCTATCTTTCCTCTGTGTTTCCTCTTGTTCTTTCCTCTTTCCTTCTTCCTGTTCTAACCTCTGAAGTTCCTCCTGCTCTCTTCTTTGTACTTGCTCAAAAATTTCTGATGTAGCAAGAGGTTCGTTGGTAAGCTGTCATTCAAGCTCGCTTGATTGTGTCATCGGGGCAGTGGCTAACAAGTCTAGAGGCAGCGTTTGCAACCTATGCAATCTAAGTTTGTTAAATTCAACTAACTCGTTGTCATGATATCTCATTTTAGCTATCGCTTGCACCTGAAATATTGACTCGACCGAGGAGAACAGGTCATCAAACTCATCTTCCTTATGTTCAAATTTAGTGAGTTTGGCCTGGTCTAGAACATTACAGACGATTTTTTTTCGGATCAAAGCGTCTGTTAGGCAAAGTGGCGAGATTTAGTATATTAATATTTTCTTCCTCTTTCTCTGCATGCTTATAATCATGCAGAGTATAGACGCCACACCTTAGAGGAAAATGAGGCCAAACTTGCTTCTTTGAATTTTTGAGAGTCTTTGTAGCCGATGCGTATGTAAGCTGATATGTTATCTCTCGAGCTAATAGTTTGTCTGGTATATACAAGGGGAGGATATGAGGCCTGGTCTGACTGCCGAAAACTCTTACATAGGTGAATTTTTCTTCTTCGAACCATGTTCCTAAGGCTGTCAAGTCAATCTATGGTAGAGAGGAAATTTTAGGAGCAGGTTTCTCAAAAATTGCATAGTAAATAGGTAGCATGAATCCATTTCAGACTTGATATAGGTGGTGTTTATAATGGGCTTTCCACAACTTCTGGTGATAGATATGAATGGGCATGGGGTCCTGTGGATTCCACCTCCACCCTAGCACAGGAAACTCAGAATTAAAACAGAGGGTGTCTAAAATGTAGGCACTAAATTAAAATGGAGGGATGAATCTATCAGTAACACGAGATTTGTTTCTGAAGTCAAGAATAGCTGTTGCTAATTTATCCGATAATATATTCCCCCAATCCATGATTTCACTATTACATGCTGCTTCCATCAATGGTACCATCTCTATGGAAAATTTGGAGTCATGCAACCCCCACATTCGACACAGCATAACTCCAGCATAATAATAAGGAGAACATAAGGAATTGACAGAGTACTTACCTGAAGGCTCATGCTTGTGTTTCACTGGGTTTTCTCTCCATTCCCGTATAGGCTCTGACTCAGTTTCATTTTTGTCTCTAAACTTCTCCAGGAATGCTTTATTATACTTCTTCTCTAGTTCTGGCAAATGGTACATTTGTCTCAAGCCGTTGGGCTGAAACGAACTGAATACTCTCCTATCAATAGTGCAGAATGTTCTATTCGTAATTGGAATATCTTTAATGGCCCATCTCACCACATATGTATATGGAAGAATTTTCTCTCGAGATGCTATCCTGTGTAGGTAGGAATCAACCAAATCTTTTAAAGTAGCATCAGATCTCTGGCTTGAGCCTGTTGTAGCTTGTACTGATGTTTGTTGAGGTTCCTCAGCTTCAACCAGATTGTAAATGTTCTGCCATGTAGTATTACCGAGACCAAGACATGTGGTATCCTTTTTTGCTTGGTCCCAGATCGGAAGCATGTTGTCCTGTTACCATACAAGCTGAAGCTATTCCAAATTTCTTAGATTTCTTCTCCATTTGCTCTGAATTTGCTACTGCGGAGAAGCTCTGCATAAGAGATGCAATGAACGTAACGTAAAGAATAGATGGCGAAAACCAAGTATGGAAGAATTATGCCAATCAATGAATAATGGAAGATTATTATAAGGCTCCTGCGGATAAAATCTCTGAAGGGATTTAGGCATAACTGCTCCATTAATTGGCTGTTTAAACCTGTCAATCATTTAAATGCTCATCATATCCTTTATTTGACGAATAATCTATTTAAGCGTGGATTTGATTTTTTGGCAGTTGGGCGAAAGTGAATCACTATCGGGAAGAGACAGGCTTTTAATAATAATTAATACAATATGTCGAAGCCATATCAATCCTTTTTGAAAGTCGCACTTGGCTTTATCGCAATCAGCGATCGGAGGAAACCTTGAGCAGTTTTATTTAAGTTATTGTGGAATCCTCAATCGCTGATAGCGATATCGCTAAACTCGCATCGGGAGCTTTAAGGAGAAGACATTTCGTGGTATTCATATTGCTTTCCCCGATTGTCGATAGTGATATCATATCGGAGCAAAGAGAGGGGCCTTTTGTTATGATTATTTATTTTCCTGATAGCCGATGGTTATTCATGCTTTGTCGCATCGGGGAGAACCAATGGGTCTTTGTTATGCATCCTTTGTTATTGTGATATGTGATCTTGTTATCGCTTTATCACAATAATAAATAATTATTCATTTTTATTTATAAGGCCGACTATTTATTAACTCAAAGGGTTTTATAATGTTTCGTTTGTTTCCGGACCTTTAGAGGAATGATAAGTTAATACCAATTTAATCCAAAAGGGACCCATTTCATATTATAGTTTTCTAAAGTAAAATTTTGTGAAATGGGGGATTGTTGTATAGCACAACAGGATCATCGAATGAAATGCAGTTTGATGTACAGTGTAGGATCACCAAGCAGATTTGTTGATCGGGAAAGACATCAACCGTTGGATTAAAGGTAAGATCAACGATGGATATTGAAGCTGATAATGCTTGGACTAGACCAGGACCCAGAAGGTTATAGGTGTTGTTTTATTTCATTTGAAGTCCCAATGTGTTATCGCATATCGCATGTGAGAGGAAATGAGTTCACGTGGTGGTGTGATGTGATATTGCGAAAATCGTTGATCTAGTGGATGAAATCAAGGGTGGAAAGGACAATCACATATCGCAAGTCAGCAATTCTGAATGCATATGCTATTCGGTCTTTGAAACTTTGCAATTGCGGTATATGATGACTTGGCACATAGAGTGGGCCTTAAAACTTAACTGATGAAGATTTGACTAGGCAGGCCAATGAAAGTCCTGGGATAAATGAGATTATGCATTTTATATGCATATTGTGGGTATACACAGGTTTTTCCTGCGTCAAAGTGTTGATTATCGAAAGAGAGATAGTGGTGGTGCATTCTATATGGGTTCCTGGTTAGTGTCTTGGTTCAGCAAGAAACAAATTTTGATTGCCTTATCTATAGCTGAAGCAAAATATGTGGTTGTTGCACTTTCTTCACACAACTACTTTGGATGATGCAAACTTTGCAAGACATTCAGATCATATGTACTCCACCCATCTCCATTCTATGTGATACAGTATTTCAAAAAATCCAGTCATGCAATCCAAGACGAAGCACATACCCATCAAGTACCATTTTCTACGAGAACAAGTGCTTCAACAAAAGGTCAAATTGGAGTATGTTCCCTCCAAAGCATAGGTTGCTGATATATTCACTAAACCACTGCCTAGAGAAACATTTTAATATCTCAAACAAAAGCTAGGAGTAGTTGTTGCATCATCCTGCTATTAAATCAAAATTTTCAGAGGAAGGTTATTATACATGAGTTTCATGAAGTATAGTCACGTATACATGCAGGTTTCTGTGGTTGAAGGAGTGTATATGTTTTTCTGACAGAAAAATAGTGGCCAAACTATACTATGGGTGCTCTATCTGATGTTGATGATTATAGTCTGACGATATGCTTTGTTCATTGATTTCTATCTAACTGACAAAGATGCCTTGATTAATGACTTGTTGACAATGCACAGGTACCATAGTTTCAGGGGGAGCATTACACTTCACACACATTCTCCATTGTTGACATTATGGTTGTTGAGTCTAGCTATGGCTTCAGATATTTATACCATTTGATGCCTAAGTCATGTAAAGGTCTAGGGTGTGATATGACTTCTCATACATTTAGGACAAATGATGTAATTTGTATCCCCACTTTGCATGGGATGGATGATGTAATATTTATTGTATTTCTGTCTTGTATAAACAATTGGTATATCCCCACTTGGTTGGCTGGATGAGTCAAATGTGGTGTATCCACACTTAGTTGGGTGATTGATATATGTATGAGTCACTGGTGATCTGGATTTAAGTAGGAACACAACAAATTATAGAGATAACCATAAGCATAGAGATGTAGCAGAAATAATACTTCATTTCATTAATGTAAAATACTGAAATATGCTTACAAATAGAAATGGAAGAAAACCAGCTAGGGCGATGGTATCTTCTCTCTGAGAAGAGATACGGTGGATACATGCCTCTGAACTCTATTAAAATGATGCTCGAAGGCCTTTTTATTGTTGAGAAACAATGGAAAACCCTTAACATCCCAAAACCTAACCCTAGAAGATGAAACGCCAAATTGTGGGCCCCGTTTTGGGTAAGTTGGTACATCAACTTCCCAGGGTCGTAACTTTGGCACCCAATCTTTGTTTGACGTGTACAATAGCTCATTAGTATCTATTTGAGAACTATAACCTTGGGAAGAGAAACATTGGCCCACGGACCCATGTTTCTCCTAGATTTCCCAAAAAAACGTTGTTTAGGGCCTCAAAGTGGCTCCAGAAGATCAGGACCTGAAAAACTGCTAAAAATAGTAAATTGTGCTACAATTACGGAAACTAAAAAACTGAAAGAGACAATTGCAGGGGTCCAAGTGGCATAGGTGGGTTTCCACCAACATCCACCTGGATCATTCCTCCCCCCTTAGGAAGCAATGGTACCCATTGCATTGAGTTCCTCCATCTACAGAACTTGGTCCTTAGTAAGCTGTTCTACAATCTTGGACGTGTCCAATAATGGTGGGATGCCTAGTCGAGGGTGGTACACATTGGAAACTTGGTGCAGGTGAAGGAACAAAGGAATGTTGTGCTCCAAAGCATTTTTTCCCACAACCTTGGTAATGGTGTAAGGACCATGTCGGTGTGGTCAGAGCTTCTGATGGGCTGTTTTAAGGTGTTCTTTCTACAAATCCAACTAGACTTTGTTGCCCACTTGAAGCTTGTGTGGTACCCTTATGGGTGAGGAGAATTTGTTCCTATGTTCTATCATGACCATATCCCTTTATTGTTGCTACTGCATGGAGGAACCCTTCACGGGGGTCATGGATGTTGTAATGATCTTCCCCTTACTTTGGGAGCGAACCAGATAGAAAATGAATTTCCTAGTCTAGGAGATGAGCTTGTTGCAATTCTTAGCAGTGACTAAAGAGGTGGCAGTAGGTGGGGCTACCTCTGGTATCCTGTATAATGAATTACACAAAGAAATAATGACAGTGTGAGGCCTTGACTCATACATAGCATGTAGCCTCCACAGGTATGGTTGGCCTAGTTATACATCACAAAAATCCAGAGTTTCAACATCACACAATACCTTGTCTGTGAAGGTCTTGATGTTGTAGGGAAGGTGGCATTACTGACATACTCGGAGATCTCATCCTTCGTGAAACCACTCGATATTGTACAATTGCAGGTGTGGTGTAGTTGGTAGGCCCAACCGCTTCATGACCTCTGCAAAAATGAGGTTCTTTTGGTTGCCACTATTGACAATGAATTACAGTGGGAAACCCTTTAGCCACATCTGTGAGTGGAAAATATGCTCCCACTCCTCTAGATCCTCAGGCTCATTCTTCTGGATCTTGGCAGTGGCAACAATGGCACTAGGCTCTGCATCAATGATCTACTTCCTTTCACCATTCCCCTTGTTGGGTTCTGACTTAGGGTCGGAACATGCATTTGACTTTGAAGCCTTCAACTCTACCACTAGTGACTGCTTGGTCTGACACTCACTTGTGTTGTGAGTGGGGCTCTTATGGAACTCACACCACTTTCCTGTGTCCTTCTTTGAATTCGTGGTGTTGTTCTTTTCATGTAGCTTTGACGAGCTGTCTTGGGTCACCCTGCCTTTTCTTTGTCCTTTGGTATTCGGATTTGTAGATCCAAAGTCTTGCTTCTTCTGTTTGAACTTCTGCTCGATTTTGATAGTGTATCGGTAGGCCGTGCCGAGCGAGGAGATGTTTAAGAACTCCATCTCTTCCTAGATATATCTATGTAGGTAGACGGTATTTGAGTACCAAACGCAACTCATATTCCTTTATACCCAACTATGTGCGAAGGGTATGAAAAATGTTTTTGAACTCTAGCACATCTTGGTCCCTTCCTTGCTGCAATGTGGTCCACTTTATGTATTTGTCCTCATAGATTTTGACAGGGTAGTACTACTCCTTCATGGCATCTTGGAATGAATTCGAAGTGGGTGCAGATGAAAATAATGAGCCTGTATATTCATCCTTCTCCTTGTAGTGTGTTTCCTGTTGGAAATAATACTGAGAGGGGGGGTGAATCAATATTATCAGATCAGTTAAACTTTTTCAATTTCTTACTCAGATTCATATACACTACTCCAGTTAAGGATATCCGCGTGTATACACGACTGTGTCTAAAGAAACTAGCGTATATCCAGATTATTTATAAGTCAGATAATCCATTACATGTTGATCTTTAGATAATGCATC
>APFE030736843.1:22582-45087 GCA_000404065.3 Pinus taeda
ACACAAGAAGCACACATGAACACCATGATATAAGGTGGAAACCTAATGTGGGTGAAAACCACCTGCTGCAATTTGTTTCTATCTTCCTTTAATAAGAAACTTCTTTTAGAATGTACTGGTGCAGTCCTTTACCAGTATGCAGGCTGCAACCTACAGAGAGCTACAACCCTCTCTCGTTCTCAAGCTTCTTCTAAAAGGGAGCTACAACCCCCATAGTTCTTGTACTAGCTAAGATACTAGTACGTAGGTGCCGACCTACAATCATTTCTCCTCCAGGTACCACATTTCATCAATTTTTAGACTGAATACACTGAAGCACAATTCTATAATCTGAAGGCCACGTTTCATCCAATTTTCATACTGGACCCATCAACATCATTGAAGTACACTAGCATAATCAATCTCTAAATCACCCAATACTGAATCACTGAACCTTGTCAACAAAAGCAGTCACCAGAACATAGAGCAGAACCCTGAACTCTGCAACACTATTCAGAACCAACTAAATCATCATCATCATAGCTTAAATGGTATACCCTACTTGGACGAACCGAACCTTCGGACATACGCGCTTTTACCAAAGCCAACCCGCTTATAGATCTATAAATATTCAATCATGACTTGCAGCGATTTCAAACTTAAGTTATACCCAGTTCAGAACATTACTTGCGTCAATATACAGCTCTAGAATAAACATAATCAATCATATAGAGATAGTTCATTTCAAACCATTTGATCCCGATCTATCCTTAGATCTTTTTCTCCATCAACTTGTGAGATCCCTCCTTAGCTTAGATCAAGCAACCCAAACCTGCATCTGGATCTATCTCATCCGATATTCAAGATTCTCAATGCATTTGCCTAAAGATCTTCTCTCCTTTATAGTCTTAGGCTTTGCTCAATACCATGGTCCAAAACCATAACAAACCAATACCATCAACTCAATACATACTAGGGATCAACACATCTGTCGAGATGCCATGGTCCAAAAACCATAGGTTCAAATTCCAAGGACTAACTGCCACGGACCAAAGGTATGTTTTCCAACATATACGTGCTTTTCCGTTAATGGAATTGTGTGCATACGCATATGCGACTTCTAATCAACAATCCCGCGTGTATACGCATTTTTGTATATAGATAACTTGCGAGTACAACCTGCGTGTATACCCTACTTGGTATATAGTGAACCTGCGTATATACGCGACTTGGTACATAGTGAACCTACGTATGACCTGCCTCTGTACGCGACTTGGTATATAGTGAACCTGTGTGTATACTCAACTTTCTTCATTCTTTGTAATATGATCATCAATTCTGTGCTACTGAACTGCTGCACTATAATCTGTCATCTTGCCATCAAGGACAACACTTGTATCATAATGCAAACATTTCCCACCAGTCCTTAATGTGGGGGCTGCTTTGAGAAGAGTGAAAACAATCTTTTCCCGACTTGAAAATTTATGAACAGAAAAATAACCCACTAGCAGATTAAACCATTTATCTACGACATCTACATCTATATGACCCTTGAATATGGGAATTTCAAAATTAAATTGTACCTTAAAGGGCATGGCATTTCTAGAGTAGCTGCTGGAAGCTGATGCATCACCTCTAGGTAACTATTGAAGGATCTGGGCAAAGCCATCCATCATTGCGTTCCTTTGTCGCTTGAGGGCTTAGTCGAGCAAGATTTTGATAGGATCTCTTGCCCCCTCATCTTTCTTTTCATTTTCCATTGGAGGCCATCGGGATTTGCGAGGTTGGTCTTGCAAAGGTGCGACTAGTTCAAGCCCTAACTCCTTATATCCCGACCTCATTGGGGACATGCAAAGAAAAACATAGAAGAAGAAGACCACTCTGATACTACTGATTCATATTTAAGAAAGAATGCAAAAAATTATAGAGATAACCATAAACATAGAGATGCAATGGAAATAATACTTCATTTCATTAATGTAAAATACTGAAATATGCTTACAAATAGAAATGGAAAAAAACTAGCTAGGGCGATGGTAGCTTATCTCTGAGAAGAGATGTGGCATCTACATGCCTCTAAACTCTGTTACAATGAGGCTTGAAGGCCAGTTTATTGTTGAGAAACAATGGAAAACCCTTAACATCCCAAAACCTAATCCTAGAAGATGAAACACCAAATTGTGGGACCCGTTTTGGGTAAGTTGGTACATCAACTTCCCAGGGTCGTAACTTTGGCATTCAATCTTCATTTGATGTGTATAATAGATCGTTAGAAAGATCTATCTGAGCACTACAATTTTTGGAAGCGCAACATCTGTCCACGAACCAATTTTGCTCCAATATTTCCCAAAAATGTCATTTAAGGCTTCAAAACGGCCTGGAAGTTTAGGACCCAGAAAACTGCTAAAAATAGTAAATTGTGCTACAATTACAGAAACTGAAAAACTGAAAGAGATAGTTATGGGGGTACAAGTGGGATAGGTGGGTGGCCACCAACATCTACCTGGATCATTCCTCCCCCCTTAGGAAGCAATGGTTCCCACTGCGTTGAGTTCCTCCATCTGCAGAACTTGGTCCCTGGTGAGCTATTTTTGCAATCTTGGATGTGTCCAGTAATGGTGGGAAGCATTGTCAAGGGTCGTACAGATTGAACACTTGGTGTAGGCAAATGAATGGAGGAATGTTGTGCTCCAGAGAATTATTTCCCACAACCATGGTAATGGTGTAAGGACCATGTTGGCATGGTCAGAGCTTCTGATGGGCTCTTGTAAGGCATTGTTTCTACAAATGCAACCAAACTTTGTTGCCCACCTGAAGCTTGTGTGGTATCCCTATGGGTGAGGAGAAGTTGTTCCTATGTTTTGTCATGACGGTATCCATTTGTTGCTACTGCTACGTGGAGGAACCATTCATGGGGGTCATGGATGTGGTGATGATCTCCCCCTTACTTTGGGATTGAACCAGAGAGAAAATGAATTTCCTAGTCTGGGAGATGAGCTTGTTGCATTTCTTAGCAGTGATCAAAGAGGTGGCGGTAGGTGGGGCTACCTCCGGTATCATGTATAATGAATTACATAAAGAAATAATGAGAGTGAGAGGCCTTGAATCATACACAGCATGTTACCTCCACAGGTATCGTTGGCCCAGTAATACATCACAAACATCCAAAGGTGCAACATCAGACAATACCTTGTCTCTAAAGGGCTTGATGCTATAGTGAACGTGGCATTGCTGGTGGACTCAGAGATCTCATCCTCTGTGAAACCACTCGATACTATATGGTTGTGGGTGTGGTGTAGTCCGTAGGTCCAACTGCTTCACGACCTCTGCTAAAATGAGGTTCTTTTGCTGCCACTGTTGACAATGAATTGTAGCAGTGAACCCTTCACCCGCATCTATGAGTGGAAAAGATGCACCCCCTCCTTTGGATCCTCGGGCTCATTCTTCTAGATCTTGGTGGTGGCAATAGTGGCACTGAGCTCTGTGTTAATGATATGATTTCCTTTACCATTCCCGTTGTTGGTTTCTAACTCAGGGTTGGAACATGCATCTGATTCTAAAGCCTTCAACTTTGCCACCAGCGACTACTTGGTCTGACAGTCACTTGTATTGTGAGTGGGGCTCTTATGGAACTCACGCCACTTTCATGTGTCCTTGTTCAATTCCGTGGTCTTGTTCTTTTCTTGCAGCTTTGATGGGTTGTCTTAGGTCACCCCACCTTGGATTTTTCCTTTGGTCTTCGAATTTACAAATCCAAAGTCTCGCTTCTTCTGTTTGAACTTCTGCTCAATTTTGAGAACTTATTGGTACACCGTGCCGAGGGAGGAGATGTTCAGGAAATCCATCTCTTACTAGATTTATCTATGTAGGAAACTACAATATTTGAGTACCAGATGCAGCTCAGAATCCTTGATACCAAACTTTGTGCAAAGGGTATGAAAAATGTTTGTGAACTCTTACACATCTTGATCACTTTCCTGCCGCAACGTGGTCCACTTTATGTATTTGTCCTCATAGATTTTGACGGGGCAATACTGCTCGTTGATGCCACGCTTGAATGAGTTCCAAGTGGGTGCAGTTGGAAATAATGAGCCCATACTTTCATCCTTCTGCTCACAGTAGGTTTCCCACCAGTCCTTAACTTGGGGGGGCTGCTTTGAGAAGAGTGAAAACAATCTCTTCCCCACTCGAAAATTCATGAATAGTAAAACAATGCTATAGAAAATTTAACCATTTATCTACAGCATGTATGTCTATTTTACCATCGAACATGTGGATTTGAAAATTTACTTGTACCTTAAAGGGTGTGGCATTTCTAGAGTAGCTACTGGAAGCCGATGTGTCGCCTCTGGGTAGCCACTAAAGGATCTGGGAAAAGTTGTCCATCATCACATTCCTTTGTCACTTGAGGGCTTCTTTGAGCATGATTTTGATAGGATATCTTGCCCCCTCATCTTTATTTTCATCTCACATGCGAGGCCGTCGAGATTTGCGAGGCTGGTCTTGCAAAGCTTTGACCAGTTCAAGCCCTAACTCCTTATATCCCAACCTCATTGGGGACATGCAAATAAAAACAGAGAGAAAGTAGTTTCCTCTAATACCACTGGTCCAAATTTAAGTAGGAATGCAACAAACTATAGAGATAACTACAAACACAGAGATGCAATGAAAATAATACTTCATTTCATTAATGTAAAATACTGAAATATTCTTACATATAGAAACGGAAATAAACAAGCTAGGGAAATGATAGCTTATCTCTGAGAAGAGATGTGGTGGCTACATGCCTCTGAACTGTGTTACAATAAGGCTCAAAGGTGTGTTTATTGTTGAGAAACAATGGAAAACCTTTAACATCCCAAAACCTAACCCTTGAAGATGAAACGCCAAATTGTGGGCCCCGGTTTGGGTAAGTTGGTACATCAACTTCATGGGGTCATAACTTTAGCACCTAATCTTCATTTGAGGCGTACAATAGCTTGTTAGAAACATTTATCTTATCACTACAACTTTGGAAAGAGGAACATTAGTCCATGGACCCGTATTTCTCCCAGATTTCCCAAAAAGCATCATTTAGGGCCTCAAAATGGCTCCAGAAGTTTAGGACCCCAAAAACTAATAAAATAGTAAATTGTGCTACAATTATGGAAACACAAAAATTAAAAGAGATAGTTGTGGGGATCCAAGTGGGATAGGTGGGTGGCCACCAACATCCACATGGATCAACTGGTCATAAGGAGGTCATACTCACTTAGATGAGTTATAGATTCATGTTATTCTTTTGAATCATGTCTCTGCAGACTCGACATGTACTAAAGGGGAGCATGGAAAACATAATGTGTATCAAAGGATGACAGTTTCTTGGTCCATGCTTTGTCCTTGATGTCAAAGGGGGAGAGTATTTTGGTGTTGCATGTTATCTCTAACAGTTTCTATAGCTTGTAGTAATCAACACCATCATGGTTGCCATCAAGTCCAAAGGGGGAGATTGTTGGCATTATGATACAAGTGTTGTCCTTGATGGCAACTCACTCACAGGGAAATTTAGTTTTGGTAAAAGGAAACTCATAGTACAATAGGTATATTCAGAGGTAACATGGAAGTGGTACAAAATAATAGGAAGATGGATCTAAGGTCTACTAATCAAAATAAAGAAGGTAAAGGAAAATGCTGATGAAAAGAAATTTAAAGAAGCATACATAGGTCCACTTAGTCAAAATGACGTATACATGCAGGTCAACAAAACAAAAAGAGCATATAAGTATACACACACTCCCATAGGAAGAAAAGCATGTACATGTTGGAAAACCAAGGTTTTGGCTCGAAGTATTTGGTCCGTGGTATTGACCCTATGTATTTGGTCCATGGTATTGACCCTAGGTATTTGGTGCAAGGTATTGGTCCTAAGTGGTTTTGGTCCAAGGTATTGATAAAGGATATAACTATATAAGGAGGAGAAGATCATAGTGCAAAAGGACAAGGAATTAATAGCTTTTGATGTAAAAGAAAATGTGCAAGTGTATGGGTTTCTAAGGAATACATCTATCTGAAGTATATTTTATGTTATAGGGGCTATGTTTGTGATTTGATATGAAATACTTAGTGCACCTTGAATTCAATATTGGATCAAGATCATGAGACCTGAAAAGACTTATTATTGAATGATTTGCTATTGGGCTAGATCTGATTATGTACACCTATTTTATTCTTTAAATATCGTGATTTGGGTTTGTCTGAAGTCCGAAAGTGCAGTGAAGTTATGAAGTAAGTATTTGCAAATCTATATGTTGGTTAGCTTTAATGAAGTTGCGTATATATGTTGGTTCAGCTCTTCCAAGTATCGTATGCAAAAGAAAAACTTGACGTTGAAGGATGACTGATCTATCAAATTAGTGCTGCTATTTTACTGTTGTCTGTCAATGAAGTCTTCTTAGATTTGAATGTAAACCTAGGTAAGGTGTTTGATATCTGATTAACTGATTTTATAAGTGATAAGGGTGATCTATGCTGCTGCCTATGTAAAGCTCTATAAATAGACAATAGATGGTCTGTATATTACTGGTTGGTAAAGACTTTATTCAGAAGTTTAATGTTTCAGTAATTTTAAAGATATATGTGGGTTTGATTACTAGAAGTAGTGTATACATGCAGGTTGGGTTCAACAAAGTATTCTAGTGTCAGTGATCTGATTGTTCAAATTAACTTAATGTTGATTGATACAATTTAAGTTTATGGGTCCAGTATGAAAATTTGATGAAACAAGGCCTTCATATGCATTTTTCTGTACTAGCAGCATCCAATTTGAAAATTTATGAAACATGGTTCCTGGAAGAAGAGAGAAGGGCATAGCCTTCTGTAGGTTGGCGCCTACATACTAATAAACTCATTGGATAGTACAAGAGCTAGGGGGTTGCAACTCCCTTCTAGTAGAAGCTAGAAAATGAGAGAAGGTTGTAGCCTTCTACAGGTGGGTGCCTGCATAGTGGTATGAGTCTACACCAATACAAGATTGTGAACAAATTCTCTTATTATCAAAAGAAGACAGAGATAACAACAGCAAGTGGTTTTCACCCACATTGGGTTTCCACCTTAAATCTTGGTGTTCATGTGTGTTTCTTATGTGTGATGCTTTATTTTGTTTTTACTGCACTGTCTAATAGGTTACTGATGCACTAGTTTAAGATCAACACATGATATATTGTCTTAATTACAAGTTCTCTAGATATATGCTGGTTTCTCTAATCATAATTGTGTATACATGCTAGTTCACTTTAATGAAGTAGCGTGTATAAATTTTTTTTGGAAATAAAATTATTGATCTGATAATACTGATTCACCCCCCCTCTTAGTATTATTTCCAACACAACGCAAAGGTTTTCAACTCTATGTTGGGAAGCTTGGAAGAATCAATATTTGTAAACGTCATGCAACTAAATACTGCAAAGGCTATATGGGATAATATCATCCAAATATATGAAGGGGAAACTAAGGTAAAAATTACTAAACTCCAAACATTTTGAATTAAGTATGAAACCCTCAGAATGCATAGTGATGATATTACTGCAATATTCTTTCTTAGAGGTTAGATGAGATAGTTAATTCAATGAGAAATGTTGGTGATGAAGTAAAAGAATCATGCTTGTTGAGAAAATCCTTAGATCTCTAACCCCTAAATTTGATTCGAAAGTCTCTGCCCTTGAGGAAATGTAGGGTTTGAAGAATCTTATTGTTGAACAACTTCTGGGATCTTAAAAGCTTATGAAATGAGAAAAGGAGGTATTTGAGATATTAGAGAAGAAGCATTCAAAGCTTCTTCTCAAGGAAAAGAAAAGGAACAACTTAATGAATCAAGTTATGTTCAGATGAAGAAGAGGAAAGCTTTGTAATGAAAGTCCAAGTAGGAACTAGAAAATTTATAGGTAAGATTCCTTTAATATGTTATTCATGTGGAAGTGTTGGTAATTATGCTGCTAAATGCCCTTATAAAGAAAGCCCTGAGGAAGGGAAAAAATATGAAAAATTAAACTTTAGAGGAAGGTTTGAAAGGAAAAAAAGTTTCGTCCAAACACTAAAAGCAAGTTTCAAGACAAACAAAAATGCACTTTCACTCATAAAAAGGAAAACTAAATAAAAACAAAGTTCAAGAAAGAAAAACAAAGTTTCAAGAAGTTTCCTTCAAAATCAAAACCAAAATGACTTTTCAAAAGTGCTCTAAACAAGACTGAAAATTTATGATCGAAGAATAGGCAATGAAACACTTTGTGAGTTTGCAACATAAAACATGTGAGAACTCAACAAAAAGGTGTTTGGAAATACTCTTAATAATCAACAAGCAGCAACAAGAGCTTGGAAATAAAGACCAAAATATTGAAAAGACAAATTTCAAGAAAGTGTAGACCAACAACTTCTGTAAAACAAGAAAAGCAGATGGTCATAAAGATACCATTTCAACATGTAAACCATAAAATCACCAAAACAAAACTTGACACAAAGATTGAGATCAACCTTTCTGCCTTGAAGACACAGAGTAGCCAAGATTCCTAACAAGAAATATTGTGTGTTTATGCAAAAACGATGATGTTTTCAAGAAAAACAAATAATACCAACCTTTTCACAATCAGAGAGAATTTAAAATCAAATACTTGTTGTAAAACTAAAGACTGTCAAATAAAAGTAGTTGTTCAGGATTGAATCAGACCAACAGGCAGACCTTCAGAAACAAAAATATTTAAAAAAAATCTTTAAAATTATAAGATATACGCAACTGTGTTTTCCCACAACTACGTGTATATGCGACAAAGCTTAAGGAAACATGCATATACGTGGATTTACTTAAGGAAAGATGCATATATACGCCTCTGTAAACAGAAAAAATAGTGTATATAAAAGGTTCCAAGAAAAGTAAAAAATAGTCTAAAGAAACTAATCAAACTTGCAATTCAACAACAGACCAAACAGTAACGGAAAGCAAATAGACAACTGAACCCTGATTGGCTTGAATACATCCAAACTAGGAACAACAATATTGTTGTCCCCAGTGGAGTCACCAATTCTGTTAGGGAATAAATTCCCCTAGGGTCTTGGGTTGATACCCTAGCAGACTAGAGGTTATCTATACATAGAAACACACATTCCATACAGCCATAATGCTAATGTAAGCAAAATCTATGATAAGGGGCGTACCTTAGGTCCTACGTTTGAGAAGGGTCTTCCAAGGTCCAAACCCTTCTGGGAGTTCCTTTTGCTCCTTCAACTTGCAAAACAATCAATTCCAGGAAGTACAGTAGTATATGGACTAAACATCATAAAGAAACCATCTTCATATTATAATGAAAGGTAGTTAGTTATGCAATTAAACAACCATTCACATAAGAATCATAACATGAATATCATAAACATGAAGAAGATTTATATCAGGAACAAAGACATGTGTTTCTTTCATTATAGACAAATAAAGTATAGAAAGGAATAATTTCACCCGATTCATCCTTTCACAGGCTCCAAGTAGAACCATCTTTCGGATTCGTCTACTCTCAAGCCTTTAACAAACTCCTTCCATGACTTACTCCATGATATCTCAAGTAGTAGATAGACATCAACACACACAAGGAAACAAGGGTTTCCTGTAAAATGGGGGAAGTGCAGGAGGCACTAGGATCTTCATACCTGGTCAGGGAAATCTCAGCATAATAATCTTTCTCTCTCTTCTCTCCTCCCTTAGGCCTTCCCATTGAAGCCTTTTATACTTCTCCCAAAGTAGTTTTTTAGTTGGGAATTCATTGGGAACAGTTGGGCCAAGGGCACTAACAGGTAATAAATAGGTCAAACCCATGATCTTCACCTGAAATTAAGGAGATTTATTTTTTTTAAGTGTTTTAAGACATATACATGGGTTGGGTATACACAGACCTACGTATACACGTGTTTATCTCAGGGCAATGTCGTGTATAGGGAATAAAACACTGTTTTTTAAATTTTGGACCAGGTCTGGAAGGAGGGGTTGCCCTAGGCCATGAGTGCAGCATCACAAACCTCAAGAGTGATATTTGGAGCTATAACACTCATGAAGATAGTGATGGTCTTTGAAATGGTGAAGAAGGTGAGCCTAATCAAGAATGTCAACTGCTTATGAATTTTAAGATGAATGTATTGATGAGTTTGATGATGTTTTTATGGATGCCTTAGAAGAAAAGGATAATATCATTGAATAAATAACTTGGCTTAAAATTCATCCATAATAACCTTAATTAGAAAAATAAGCACTAAAGGAACAAATTATAGAAAAGGAGAGGCATAACGAAAATTTAGAACTAGAAATAGTAAGTCTAAGGAAGGAACTTGAGAAAAAATATCTAAACCTTAGATTTTCTAAAGGATCTGAGACCCTATAAGAAATCATAAAAGTACAACACTCTCCTCAAATGAAAATATGTCTTCGATACAATAGAAAATCATCAAATACTGTAAAATCTTCTGAAACAGGTAGATGAATCTATCTCAATGCAGTAAATTCTAGCTCCTAGGAAAGGAATGATGGATCAAATGTCTCTCAGGTAAATCATCCTTACTACAATTAAAAGGTAAACTACAAAAAAAAGGTACTATACTCCTATGAACTTCTACTTCAATGATCAATGCTTCACTTGTCATAATTTTGGTCATAATGCTGCTCAATGTATCACTTATAAAACTTTCATGAATAAAGAAGCAAGAAAACAAAATAATGATATTAGATGAAATAAATGCTCTTACAATTCCTTTCCACCTCTCCAATATGAAACACAAATTTCCTTTTGCAATACCTTTGGGCATAAAGACATTGAATGTAGGAGCAGAGTGAGACCAATTGTTCAGAATGAACAAAAGGAAACAACATCCAAGGTATGGAAAAATAAAACCATAGAATCTAAAAATTGTGGTTTAGCTTTGTATTCAGGAGATCAATAATTTTTTTGGTAAATTCACAGTAGATGCTCAAAGTGTATTCCAGGTTATAAATATAAGTTTATGTCCTTTAATAAAATACGGAAAGAAAATAATATAACCTTTGGAAATAACTCACCTACTTCTATCAAAGGTAAAGGTACTATTTTTCTAAAGGATAAGGTTAAAGCTAGAAATGTTTGTTGTTGATGGATTAAGACATAACTTGTTGACTGTTAGTCAAATGTGTGACCAAGGGAATGAGGTTATTTCCAGATCAAAGAATTTTGTTGTTTGAAATATCAATACAAGTAAGCTCATAATAAAGGGATAAAGAACTCGAAGTAATGTCTATGTCTTGGAAGGTGGCTAGAATTCTTACTTGATAAAATCAAAGGAAATTATGGGTTTTGCACAAAATATTTGGACATTTGAGCTTCACCCAATTACACAAGTCAAGAAAAATTGGAGAAGTACATGCCTTACCTAACATCTCTTGATGAGAAAACATCATATGCAAATCATATCAATTCGATAAGAGAACCAGAGTTTAGTTTAAATTTAAAGAAGGTAGTTCAAGTAAGCCACTTAAATGCATTCATACTAATTTGTGTAGGCCTATGAGAAAGAATTCTCCTCAAGGTGAACAATATTTCATATTATTAATTGATGATTTTGTTAGAATTTGTTAGATTGGCTTATTGAAACATAAATATGAAGCATTTGATAAAATGAAAGTCTTCAGAGCTCTAGTATAAAATGATTTAGACTTAAAAAATCAAATGTATTAGATATGATAGAGGAGGAGAGTTTATATCATATGAGTTTTTCGACTTTTCTGAACAGCATGCTATCATGAGGCAGTTTTCTATCAGTAAAACTCCTAACAAAATAGAGTGTCAAAAAGAATGAATAGAACAATCCAACAAACGATTACCATGCTTGATTAGTCTAGAACACCTCATACCTTCTGGGGAGAAGTAGCACATACAACTGTAAATATCCTCAACAAAAATCATATTCGGTTAAAAAATGATAAAAGTCCTTGTGAACTATGTTTGGTAAGTCTTCAAATGTCAAACGTTTCATAGTTTTTGGAAGAAAATGTTACATAAATAATAATGATGATAAACTTGGAATGTTTGAATCTAGATCTGATAAAGGAATTCTCCTTGGATACTCCTCTAGAAGCAAAGGATATAAATTAATGCATTTATGTTGTAATTGATGAAGCATCCACAAGTACCAAAAGAGAACCACCAACAAATGATGAACATGTTCCTAAAAAAAGCCAAAAGGATGTAGGAGAGGGAATTAATGAAGCACCATAAGAAGGAATTGAAAGCACAGAAGAATCAGGAAAGACTCCTTCAAGGTATGTTCAAAACAATCACGCAGAATCTCAAATATTAGGTGGTAAGGAAGCTGGAGTACAAACCAAAAGAAATCTTCTTGGAACTTCTAGTTGTCTAGCCTTACTATCCACAATTGAGCCTCAAAATGTAAATCAAGCAAGTAAAGATGAATGTTAGGTTAAGGAAATGAATGAAGAAATTGATCAAATAGAAATGAACCATACATGGGAATTAATATGAAGACCTCACAAAACAAATGTTATTGGGACAAAATGGGTATTGAAAAAAAAATTGAATGAAAATAGAGAGGTAATTATAAACAAAGAAAGACTTGTATGCAAAGGCTATGCTCAATAAGGCATAAACCTTGAAGAAACATTTTCATCTGTATCTAGAATTGAAGCCATAAGAATTTTCATTGCATTTTCAAGCTTTCAAAACTTTAAAGTATATCAAATGGATGTTAAACCTGCATTTCTAAATGGGGACCTAGAAGAAGAAGTCTTTATTGAACAGCCTGAAGTGTTCATTCTAGGCAATGATAAAAATCTTGTCTGCAAACTTAAGAAGGCTATATATGGGCTAAAACAAGCCCCATGTGCACGGTATTATATTCTTGACAAGTATCTTAAAAAACAAGGCTTCACCATGGGATATACAGATAGAAATCCATATATAAAGATGGAAAAAAAGATAAACTTATGATAGTTTTTTTTATGTAGATGGCATAATATTTGGAAGAAATCAAGAATCTATGAGTCAAGGATTTGCTTCAGTTATGCAACAATAATTTGAAATGTCCTTGGTGAACTAACATACTTTCTTGGTCTTCAAGTTTAACAAGAAAATAATGGTATCTTTCTGCCACAGACCAAGTACCTCATGTTGATTTTGAAGAAATATGGAATGGAAGATTGCATGCCTATATGCACACCAATGGTAATAGGATGTAATATTTTTTAACATGATTATTCTCCTTTAGTAAGCCAACCAAAATATAGATAGATGATCAGAAGCTTACTATACCTTATAGGTGCAAGACAAGATATTATACATGCAGCTGGGATTGTTGGTTGATTTCATGTAAATCCTAAAGAAACTCATGTACATGGAGTCAAAAGAATATTTCAGTATTTAAAAGGAACTCAAAATTTTTGTCTATGGTATGCCAAATATGCATATTTCTCACTTCATGATTACATAAATGCATATTGGGTAGGTAATATTGATGATCAAAATAGTACTAGTGGACGAGAATTTTGTTTGGGAGCTCTCTTGGTGTCATGGTTCAACAGAAGAAAAGGTTCCATTGCTTTATCTATTGTTGAGGCATAATATGTTGAAGTTGCATCTTGTTGTACTCAACATCAATGATGCAAACATTGAAAGACATTCAAATCACTTGTTCTCAACCTATACCTATTCTATGTCATATTACTAGTGCCATAAGTATTTCTAAAAACAATCTCATGCACTCAAAGACCAAGCATATTCCAATCTACTATCACTTTTTGAGAGAATAGGTGCTTGAATAGAAGGTCAAACATGAATATGTTCCTTCAAAAGAACAAGTTACAAACATATTTACAAAGCCTCTTCCACATGACCCCTTTCAATATCTCAGACAAAAACTAGAAGTGGTCTCTGCCTCACCATTTTATTAATCACTCTAATAAATCTTTCATGTTCAAGGGAAGCTAACATTGAAAATTATTGTATCTTACTTTCTGTGCATGGGCCCCATCAAGGATAAATGTGTATACACGTGAGTTTGGTGCTAGATAGTATGTTTCTCTATTAAGAAGAAACTATGGGAGAAACTCAAGGAGAGGTTCTGGTATATTTCAGCTAGTGATTCTTTGGGCTTTTACTTCTAATGTTCGCTAATTGTAGTCTATTACTGATCATATGAAACTCAAAAGTGATATTGGACCATGATGGTTTCTATATGAAATTTCTTCTTTGATGGCTTTATTAATTGATGAAGTTGTTTTGATTCATTTACTAGTGAATGAGTTGGATATGATCAGCTTTGACAATGAATCGATGGCACAGGCTCAGGGGGATCATTTACTATATGTCCAATAGTGAATTGTTGGCATTATGATTTCTTGAGAATTCCTTGTTTCGTAATGATGTTCATATTAATATTGTGAGATGCTCATTGTAAAAAGTATTATATGGTGAATGATAGTTGTTGATGACTGCCATGGTCTTGCTACCTCACTATTGAGGTCTTTGATTTTGGTTATAAATGTAATTTTTGTCTCTTGACGTAAAGGTCATATAAAGACCCATGATGTAAAATTGTAATATTCAATCATGTTTGGACATTTGGAATCAAGTCAATTATGTATGTAATTGCATTTTTTTGGGCACTTGATTCAGTGTTGAGTCAAATATGTAACCACACTATGTTGGTTGATTGATATAAGCATGAGTCCTCAATGATAGGAATGGCCATATTTTGGTTGAGTCATATCATCATGTACTTACTTGTATATCTTCTACAATTTTCAGCATATACTCAGGGGGAGAATGGTCAATACTCATATTCAAGAGCATCAGATCTACAAAATTCATCTCTACAAATGGGGTCTTTATTCAAAATTGGTCAGCCCTTTTCCCTTGATGTTAAAGGGGAATAGGAGCTTGGTGTTTGGAGAATTCTTGGTGACTTGGGAGAGAAGCTTGGAATGTCTCTAGGTATTTACATGTGGTAGTAACCAAACACCAAAGTGGTTTCCATCAAGTCCAAAGGGGGAGATTTTTGGAATTATAACTAATGTGTTATCCTTAATGGCAACCTAGTTGATAAAAATGTCAACATGATGGTAGTGGGATGTGTATATAGGCTAGTACAGAGAGATTGGGCAAAGAAATATTAGTTCAGAGATAAAGGAATGATAAAGGAAAAGTGTAAGAAAATATGCGCGGGTCTTATGAACAAGGACCATGTACATACGCAGGTATGGTGAAAAAAAGTCACGTATAGTCTCTGAACCATGGTATGCTCAATACCAAGGGTCTTTACCATGGTGTTGTCCCATAGTAATGAGCATGACAACAAATATTGTATCCCATCAAATAATACCATCCCCATTACTAAGGGATTGGCCTAAGGTATTAGCTAAGGCCTAAGCTATATAAGGAGATGAAGATCAAAATTTTATGTGTCAAAGTTATGGATTATTGATGAGTAGTTTAATCGGGAACAGGTGTGCACCAAGGAGCATGAAGGAGGTTCAAGTTTAATAGATATGAAAGCATGGTAGTAACTAATAAACATGCTTTCTTGATCCTTGATGATTATGACTAACGATGATAAACTTTTGATATTAATGATACTCTTATGTGAAAATGTGACAATAAGCGTTGCCAAATATTATTTGTGATTGCAGCAAAGGAATGACTCAGTAATTGCAGATTTGCACACATGATTTCTTCAGAAAGGTCACGTACATATGCAACTCTACTTTAAGGGGGTCACATATACATTCTACCAAATTTCATAATATGTACATGTGTGCGAAGTATTAAAAGCACATACATGTGTGGATTTTATTTATAAGATTCACGTTTAGTTTCTAAGGTTTTGAAGCATGAACTATTAATGATGATAGATCCATTTACTTATGTTTTCTGTTGTCTATCAATGATGTCTCTCTCATAATGATCTGTGTTTAACGGTACTGGTTGGGTTGAAATGATGAAATGTTAACTAAGTGAAAATGTTGGTGTATAATGATCTATATTTGGTTTTGTGATCTGTGATGGGTTTAGTATGCAATAAAGTGATTGTTTCAGTGTGACAGTGATTCAAATTTAAGTATCAATATTTTTGAGTTCTATACACGGGTATTCTGTAGGAAAAGAATGTACATACATATGTATGGATAAGAACAATAGAGTATACAATCTAATGTATTCTTGATCCGTGTTTTCAGTGGAAGCAGTTGTTTTCTATGGTGGGTAACATTTTTTTGCTTGGCATATTGATGAGTGGCTATGCATTGGAATGATATGTTCTAACCTAGTTTGATCTAGTTGCCTTTCTTACAACGATTGACTTGATGATTCAGTTGTTTCAGTATTTGAGTAATTGATTTCAGAATAGTTGAAACTCAATCTAGTTTGAAAAATTATGAAAAGTTATCCATAAGTAGCTAAGGATAATAGTCTTCAGAAAGTGATTTCTAGCTCCCTTCCAGTAGGAGCTTCAAAATGAGATAAGTTTGTAGTCTTCTATAGGTAGGAGCTTGCATAGTGTTTAAAATTTTGCACCACTACAATATTGTAAGATGATTATTTTTAATAATAGAAGACAAAGATGACAACTATGGTGTTTTTATCCCACGTTAGGTTTGCACCTAAAATCTTGGTGTTCATGTGTGTTGTTTTTTTTCTTATGTGTTTATGATCTATCTTATCTTTACTTCTCATAGTTTTGGCTTAATACATGTTTAATAAAGTAATGTTGCATTGGTTAAATATTAACAAATGATGAATTATATGTAAACCTAGTTAACTTGATATACACAGTTTGCTTTCATCATAGTCACATACATCCGTGGGTTCACTAAATAATAGTCGTGTATAAAAACTTGAATAAGAAAAATAAATGTGGAGTAAGGTTTAAAATATTGATTCACCCCCCTATTATTTTTCCTAACATGAGTTGGAAACCTTGAGTTTGCTAGTTATGCTAAACATGACAACAAGCACCAAATTGCTAAAAAAAAGAATGAAATAGATAAGTGGAAGAATTTAGTGGCATATATGAGTTAGGTAGAGTTTTTGGAGTTTTTACCAAATATAGCAATGACTAAAGTTTGAACTTGAGTTAGAACTATAGTTAAATCCTGTAAAAGTTCTGGATTGCCAGTGTTGCAGTAAAGTTTACACACAGGGAGTCATTACTCTATAATCCAAAGCCTAATTAGGATCACTAGTCAGCAAAAGAATATGGCTAACCCAAGATAACAAATATCCCCAAGTCAAATGATCATGTAAGAAGTCTCCATGTAATTCTTAATGCCAGAGGAGTTTCAGCAAGTGCCTTTCCTCCTCACAGGTTGGTGAAGGTTTTGCTCCTTATGCATAATCCTCTCGCTCCAATAAGGAGAAATATTCCTTCCATTACCAATCCCAAGCATACACACAAGAAATAACAAACAAAGACGACAAGTGGACTTCCCTATAGAACTAACAACTAAAAACGTCAAAAAAATCATGAATATAAATCACTATAAATGATGATATAAACGAAGGGAACATGAATCTTCATTAATTATATAAGAAACAATACATAAATATGATTTTATATTTTTCACTCCTCTCCTCATTCCGATAGAGCCTTCCCACTATAATGAACATGAATTCAAAGAAGTGTGGAGCTCCCAAAATTTAATCCCAATACCAATGTATGACTCTTCGACTCTGGCTCAAAGATTCTAATTCATAGATCTGGACTAGGCTAACCCTCCAAGGCAGCCCAGTCTAAATAGGAAGAAGGAGATTCCTATGAGGATGAATGTGGACACCTAGGATGAAGAGAAGTTAGAGAAGCTTCTAAAAAATGTGTCGCTATCCAACTTGAATATATGAGATAAGATCATGATTCAAACTAATATTCTAGGAACCATAAGTATCTAAAACAAGTCCCCCAACTACATGGATAAAATTATGAAATATGAGTCATAACCACAAAGACAAAGTGTCTTCTATGCGGTTCAAAGGTTCTGACCGCACACACAAGCCAGGTTGTGCGTGGTGGGGGGTGAAAATATGGGGAAAAGAGTGATCAAGGCCAAAGAAAAAGGTATAAAACATAATGATTGAAGAGGAATAACCCTAGGGATAAAAATAGGTTGATAATAAATCCCTTCTAATGCATGAGATGACAAGAGTAAATTATGGTCAAAATTCATTATAATAAAACTTAGAGGTCAAAATAGGAAGGAGGAGACAAAGACAAGAAATCAAATCAGAAGGTACTAAATGTCAAAGTCTCATTTGCGTAGATAATATTTGCGACATAGGCATATCCATTCTTGTTCATGAAAAGATATTGAACATGGTCGCCAAAACATACATTGCAGATCCATGACATGAAATGTTAGAACATTTCCATGAAGAAATATGTAGTGGATCCATGTCACTCAAAGACAAAATATACATTAGTAGGAATATGGAAACATAATCTATAGGAGGTTCCCTAGAATATCTCTAAAAGTACAACACTAATACATAACTCCAATGCAACTTGGGATGGGTTCCATATAAGAGTGAGATGTCCTTAACCTAGAGTTTTTGAAATACCATGATCATATGAATATATAACATGTGAGTAGATGATCTAGTGTCGAGCATGATAAAAATCACATGATTACTAGAAAATAAGGTAAACTAGTAACATATGTGAGGGAATGGACCAATGAGGAAAATGGACCCCAAGGTAACTAGTATAGTCCAATAAATGTAAATAGATGAGCTGATATTGAACACTAGTGAACTCGACCACCTAGGATCCAATGATGTAAACCCATTTTCGATCATGAAGAATCCCACCATTGAGGTCTATAAGCTCCAAAGTACTATTGGTTCCTAGATCAAGCTCTTAGATAATGAGATGAAGTCGATAGGAGAAGATCCATTGAAGGAGTCATGTATGGATGGATGAAGTCATGAACTAATGAAGTACAACTGACACAGGGATAACCGACTCAAAAAGGTCAAGATGACACTAAAGATGGCCAACATTGGCTGAGACTTCCCTTGAACACATAGTGACATGACAAAAGAGTGACTTGGAAGAATGACTAATGAGCATGATGTGATAATGTGAAATGATGGAGGAGGCATCAAATAATTCTCCATATGACTGGAAGAGTAATTAGCTAGAGGAGTAGATAGACACATATGAATGCTACATCTCCGAAGCAAGCTAAAACCTAACTATGAGATAATGATGCATATAGGTGTCATGTTCATGGGAAACACAACTGATGTGGGCATTTTGATGACTAATGGAGATTAATGTTCCCTTCCCTTTATCTTTTTAAGGTTCCTTTTTCATAAGATTAGTTCCCTAATCCTAAGGAAGAGATAAAATAATACAAGGGAGAACTCTGTAGCCATAGTAGACTAGAATATTCCTTTTTCATAACTAGTATACTCAATTATGAAAAGGGTTCAAGTTATATTGAATAGAGATACCTTCAAGTAATTTAATGAGAATGAGGGAGACAAGTTCACTTAACAATCCTTTCTAAATTAAGGAGTCTGAAAAGAGCTTAAAGGAAACTTCTTGGAAAAAATATTAGTGTAAAGGGTAGAAACTAGTTTTGGTCATGATGGGACTACTCGTGACATAGAGAGTACAAGAGGTGGGTTTATAAGACCATTCATCATAGACATTATGCCAAGAAAGGGTGATAAACAAAGTGAGAGTGAATGGTAGGCCAAGGAGATGATGATGATGGAATGAGAAAACCAAGGCTCATCTTACAAAAATAAGCTAATAGAAGTTGCAATCATAAGGGTTAAGAGTGTGGAATCCTCCTGGGTTACCACCAAAAATATGATGAAGAAGAGGTAATGAAGCTCAAATTCTATGTCATGGAAGGTTAGAAGGAGGAATTTCGCAAGAGAATAAAAAATGACTAGATGGACACTAAGATGGAAAAATGGTTTTATACAAGGGTATACCTAATTAGGTAAGCTCTATTGCCAAGCAATGACATGCATAAAGGAAAGTGGCTAAATTTAAAACTTGACAAGGTCAAGCCTAAGGCATAATGATGGCACTAGCGGTAAAAAATAAAATGAAGATGGTGATATGTGACCTACTCCTATATGCCAAGTTCAAGAGAAACACACCTAAGGTCCAGTGGATGTCCCAATAGAAACTCCACCCTATCTTGTAAAAACCATCCAAAAAACTAGAACCATGGTTAAATCACAAATTGAATGACGTAAAACATGGATGAGATAAAACAAGACCATTTTTTTTATTTTTTATTTTTGTAATTTTTTTGGACTTTTGCCATAAATAAGGCATGAAAAAAACTCACATCACACACCAAACCAAAAAAGCAATACATCATCATAGTCTAATGTACAATATGTACAAGGGAAACATAGTCGAGTAGGTCACACTAAAGGGTGCCCACAACCAAGCACATGTCAAGGGTTTCTATATACGACCTTATGGAGGGTGAGGGGTTCATATGGCTTGCAAATCTGGGGCCATGATGAAGGAAGTCAAACTATCTAATTGAGAAAGGTTGACCATTCCAGGCACATTCAAGCATAGTCATACTCTTAAAATTATCTTAAGGACATAAGGGGGGTCAACACATAAAGGAGATACATGACACTCATCAACAAGTGTTAGTGAATTGGGAAAGTTGTTAGCAAGTTCGGTAGTAGAAATGAAATACTTGACTCGGTCCAAGGTTGGAAATTCCAGGTAGGATTGAGGATGTTGCCCATGAGTCAATTCAATATTTTATTTATAAATCTATACCTTTTCGAAATCCAGTAGACTGGAGGCATCAGGAGTGTTACACAAAAATATCGCCACCCTGATTATTTGTAGTCGGTGTAGGCCTATCATCACCTATACCAGCTTCCTAAGCAAGTCTTAAACCTCAGCTCTTCAAAAAAAGCTTGAGAAAAGAGAGAAAGACATCAAAAAAGCAATGTAACTCTGGTTCCGCACTTTCTCTCACTTTTGCCTGTGGGCCCACACCTTTTGTTTAGAGTATCTGCATACTTATACGCTCTGTATGTAAAGGGGAAGGTGCGTACCCCTGTAAAAGTCAAAAGGTGCAATCTTTATCTTAAAAACCTCATCTTGGGTTAATTCTAGAGTTTTCTAGAAGCATTTGTTACGTGGATTGTTCGCTCCAAGTGGTTCATGCATCCCATCATAGGAGGAACTAATCCCTTGTTGAGAGGAGCTATCCCTTTGAAGGAGGGCTCTATCCCTTTGAAGGAGGAGCTGGTAACTGATCTCCATTGCACTATAAATTGAGGCATTGGGTCAGTGGCCAGAGAGGTTAGAAGCTGAACTTTTGAGGGTAAATGCTAGTGAAATCAAGACTTCCTATTTGAGCTTAAGATGAGAGATCACATACCTTTTTGGCCCCATTAGGGAGTGAGTGAAGCTTGTCAAAGTAGAGGAGACTTCTTGTTGGACCCTGGAAGGAGCTTGTACAGCGTCAAGGCAAAGGTTGTAAGGTTCTTTCTTTTTGAATTAATACAATCAAGCTCATTTTTCTCAACAAGTATCTTATGCTATTTGTTTCATGGACTCCTTGACTTTCATGTTAAATATGTTTTATAATATTCGATATTCAGGTGTTATTTAATTGTTTGCCTTGTTTGTGCTTGCAGGTTTGCGACGAAGGAACTTACTTGGATCAAGGGAGCGAAGGCATCTCCGAACTTGCGTTGGACATGAGGTAGGCCCTTAAACACATTTGTTTACCATTATTTATAAAGTGCATTTAGGGAAAGATAGTGTCTGGTTGGTTTGTTTGTCATTAGGTCTTCATTAGATTCTAGGAAGGTCTGTCTTGTCCGCAAGAATGACTAATTCTGCGTGACAAAATGGCGACTCCGCCGGGGACTTGATTGTTTTCCTCGATTTTCTTTGACTTGAGAAACTTGCCTTTTTGTTTCTGTTTTTAGCTTGTTGTGTGTGGCTTTAGGTAGACTTAGTTGATTTAGCTTTGTTTTTTCTTTTTCATTACTTTAGTTGAAGTCCGTAGTCTACACTTACATCACAGTGCGTACAGGTACGCACTGTGTCTTTGTGCACAGAGCGTACCCGCACCTGGGTAAGCTCTGCACCTACATACCTTGCTAAATTTTTGAAAATTTTGACTTTTTTCTCTTTCAGTTAGTTTTATTTTGTTTTTCTAGTGGTTATCCTCTGCCCAAACCTGCATGTGACTGGTTGAAATCTTTCCTTGGTTTAATTTCATTAGCATTAAGGTTTTAGGTGAAATTCCTAGAAGTTTTGCTTGTTGGGCTTGTTTTTCGATTTGGTTGTGTAGTGGCTCTGAGCTTAGAGGCTGTAAGGACTTCAGATCACCTTAGTGTCTACCAGTGTTCTTGAGAGTCTGACCATTTGTGAAATCTCCCCTTGTTGAGAAATCCGCTTTGAGTTTTCTCTTTACAAAACTTCGATAAGCTTGTGATTGAAAGTGTGGATTTTCATTTTTAAAAAAGGAATAC
>APFE030736850.1:0-16912 GCA_000404065.3 Pinus taeda
AAAAAACAATGTCAAATATTATTAAAAACAAAAATAAATATACTTATGTGATAAGTTTTAATTAAAATCCTTATAAAATATCAATTATCCAACTCTCATTATGCTCATTAGGTTTGTTGTTAAAAACAAAATTGACTATATCTATTTGGTTAGATTTAATTAAAAGCATTATAAAATATCAATAATCATATTTGTTGCTCAATTTGTTGTTGACATTACAACCTAGAAGATATAAAAAAGAAATTACTCTCTCAACCATAAATATTTAGATATTAATGTGGAATAACATAATTTATATCAACTTTTAAAAGTGATTATATATATATGGGGGTCTATATTATTCTTTTTTCTTGTGGGACCCCCTATATTGGTGAGACTGGATGCTCCATTAATCAGAGGATTAGTGAGCACATAGCTGACCTTAAACATAGGAGAACCAAGTATTTTGCTTTAGCAGAGCATGCAGAAAAAACCAAACATCATGTTTGTATCGAAGAGGCCAGTGTTCTTGCTAGAGTTTCGCAGTATCACTCTAAATTTAGGGAAGCCCTTGAGATTGAAAAAAGGCCAAGCAATCTCAATAGAGAAGACAGCTGGAAGATCAGTAGTTGATGGATCCTAGCCCTCACTTCCTAGTCGTGTTCTTCACTTCCTCCCCTCCTTCTTTGTATAGCTTGCTCTAGTCTTCTTATAGGTTAGTTTTCCCTTGTTATCCTTTAACCATCTCTCTTTTACCTTTGTTCTTTGATCCTCTTTGGTAGGTTGTTTATATAGTATAAGAGACTTTAATAACATTTAATTTAAGCTATTAGTTATATTCTAAATTTTAACTTAATAATTTCTTTGATATTGAAATCGATCCATGATAATATGTTAATTTATAATTAAAAAGAAGTAAACAATTTAACAATTAAATAAATATTTATTCTTACTATATGATACCTAAATTAATTTATTCTAATATTTTATTTTATATATATTGATGCAGGAGCATCCAGCTCACAGTGACGAGGCAGAAAGACTCCAACCAGGTTCACGAGCGGGACACTGAATTGTTAAATTCTGCTGAGGATAATTTTTCTTTTTACTTTATTTTACAAGTGAGAAACAATTAGATGATTTACTTTCCAGTTAGGATTACTATTAGTTTCATTGTCGATTTAAGGGTAGTTTCTGTAATTAGGAAAAATAACTCTTAATTGCTTACAAATAGGAACAGAAGCATGTAACTGTCTTTGTAACAGAAAGAGACAAACTGCAAGCCTTAACTGAAGATAGAGGCTATAAAAGCAAAATAGACATGTAAATAAAGGGTCTTTTTTCAAGAAGAGAGCAAGTTGATTAATTGAAGAACAGAATTATCAAAGCATTCAAAAGTACCTGAGAATTACTGTCCATCTGTTTTAACTCCTAAATTATTGATTGATCTCTCATACGTAATTAACAAGATTTTACATTTCTGTAAACTGAATGTAACATTATGATTACTGTACGAATATGAACTGTATTCGAAATTGTCACCAAACAAGCACACAAAGATCTGGTTGAAGAAGCACAATTACGAAATCGAGACCAGCAAGAGAGTAAATAATCCAGTACAAGAACCAAACGCTAGCGACGTAATACAACGATAAGCGAAGGCTACAGGTACCCAACAGTTCATTTCCTTTTCCTTTCATTAAAAAAAAAACAGTTTACACTTGTATTTCCCAGAAACGTTACGGCATAGTCGCACACAAAAGAGTCGAGGTCCCTTAAATATTACAGAGACTGTTATAGTCCAACCCAGATCAAAATTTGTTCAGCCATTACAGACAGACAACAAAAAAAACAAAACCCTCGTTAGGGTTTGACTACATGGTGCAAGACTAGGGTTTATTGAAGCCGCGTTGCAGCCCAGCGAACCCATTCCAGAAAGACAATGGTGGACATGAATTCCACCAGACTCAGATAATAAAACAACAAGCGAACTATACACAGAACAGAGACCTCGAGATAGACGAGTAACATAGGTTCCAGGCCTACCAACTTTCAAGCCATCGAACATTCTTGAAGACGGAGACGTGCGCCCTCCAGGCCACCATAAAAGACCTGCAACCGAACAAACGAAAGCGAGTCAGGGTTCAACAGAACCAGGAAGGACGAAACCCTCGACAGAAAAAAAAAAAAAAACCAAAACCAGCGTAATAGAAATTAAAGGGAAAAGGGAACGAAATCCTCACCTGGAGACCGCGTGAGGAGAAACCATATGTTCGAACCAGCGAATGCCATAGTGAACTGGAGAGCAGAGGAGCAGTTGGGTTTAGACCCAGAACAAAAAGGAGCGAATATTGAATCAGGGAACGAGTATTTTACTTGTAGCAGAGGTTGAACGAACGACGTCGTTGTTGCTGTCCGAGCAGCATAGCATACCTAGTAGTTCATAACCCAAGAATCATTATCAAGACATATACGAAAGCCAAAGACCAGAAGACTAACAGTACGCGCAGAAATGGAATAGCAGAAGCCGAATACCAGTGTTAAAACAACCAACAGTTACAGCAAATACGACCAGTACAAGAACTTGAACTCATTTCATTTAAAACAGGGTAACAGAGTAAACAAACAACTTACCAGAGTTTGCAGAGAAAACCCAGAGCCGAATACAGTCGATGCATACAGGTGGAAAAACAGGCAAACGCGCAGAGGAAGCCTCCACCCACAACCAGAACAAGCGTAAAATCAACCCACAGCCATGAAACTGTGATTCAGAACCAGCAGATGCCAAATACAACACCCCTGACATACTTCATCACACAGAGCTCGAAACCCTCGGAACAATAGCAAGAATGACAAAGAACAATCGAGAAATCGATTAAGGGATTAGGGCAATACCGGTTACCAAGGTGGAAGGACTGCGCATTTACTCTCGCAGTTAATACCAGCTACCAACTATTGAATGCAGGAAAAACCAACACCATATACCACCGCCATGTAAGATCCAAGTGTAATGTTGAAAGCATAAAGGGAACGACAAGTGGGCTGGGTCCCATCAGAGTGGTATCAGAGCAAATCGAGTTGAAAAGATTTGGGAGAAATGGATATAGGCAGACGAGGACGAGGCAGAGGTGCCCGTAGGATGGCAGATGAGGTGTTGAGGGAAGAACTCGGAATTCTTACTCCTCGATTAGAAGAAGTAGAGGCAGGCAGAAGGAGAGATCCAGAGTTAGGTGATGTGAGTGACGAAGAAGTGGAAGCACCAGCAGATGGGGCTGAAGGTGACTCACTAGAAGTAAGATTGTTGAAGTCTGTATTATTGTCAAACAGTAAACCAAAACCAGAATTACCAACCTATGATGGCATTTTATCGATTGATGTAGTAGTAGATTGGATTAGCGAGATGGACAAGTACTTTGAATGCGAAGAAATTAGTGAAGACCGTAGGGTCAAGTTTGCAGCAACAAAGCTGAAAGGACACGCAACCCTATGGTGGGACAGTGTCCAGAATGAGAGGAAGAGGTTGAACAAGCCTCCGATAAAGACCTGGGCAAGGATGGTAGCTAAATTGAAGGGCAGATTTCTGCCAAGAGATTATCAAATTGCATTGCATAGGCAAGTTCAGAATTTGAGACAGAGAGGTCTGACAGTGAAAGAATATACGGAGGAATTTTATCGAGTAAACTTGCGAGCAGGATATACAGAGGATACAGCAGAGAGGATAGCCAGATATGTGAATGGGCTGAGGATGGAAATTTTAGATGAAATAAGTATTCTGTCTCCCAACAATACGGAGGAGGCATATCAGGGTGCAGTTAAAGTAGAAGAAAAGCTTAACCGAAGACAGAATGGCCGGAGAGGACGTGGGTCTAACAGAGGAAGAGGCCAGTCCTATGGTAGGGGCGGAACTGCCAGCAATAGCGAGGAAGCCAATAGTTCGAAGACTTCGGGAACAATAGAAAAAGGAGATGGAACGAGGGGTGGCAGATCGTTTCAGTGTGGTAGAGGAACTGGTCGTGGAAGGGGAACTAGATACTAGTGTTATAGATGCCACAAGTGGGGGCACCGCTCTTTCGAGTGCCCAGAGACAGATTCAACTGGACAGCGAGGCGCATATATGGCACAGCGAGAGGAAGCAGCAGCACCTCCTCAAGAGGCAGAAAATGCCCAGAGACAGGAGAAGCTTTAGTGCTGCATAAGGTGTTGGTGAAGCCAGTTGATGACAGTATTGAACAGACGCAACGGAAAGCTCTGTTCAGAACAGTTTGTAAGTCACAAGGTAAGTGCTATAAAATGATAATTGACAGCGGAAGTACTGACAATTTAGTGTCAGTCGAGATGGTGGAGAAGTTAGGACTGAAACGTCTGAAACACCCCACTCCATATCGAGTTTCGTGGTTACAGAAAGGACACCAGTTGTTGGTGGATGAACAGAGTGACGTGGAATTCCAGATAGGACGTTACAAAGACAAAATTATTTGCGACATTATGCCAATGGACGTGTGCCACATTTTGTTGGGCAGACCTTGGCAGTATGACAGAAAAGTGACACATGATGGGGTATTGAATTGTTATAAGTTTGAAAAAGATGGGGTTAAACATACCATTGTGCCTATCAGAGAGGAGAAAGAGGCAGTTGAAGGAAATGAACCAAAGGCGTTACTTATGAACGGAAAACAATTTTTGAAACAAGTTGAAAACAATGAGATGAATTTTGCTGTAGTAAGAAAGACTAGGACAGTTTGTTACACACAGAAATCACAGATTTGCCTATAGAAATACAGCATATGTTGGAAGAGTTTACAGATATAGTAGTAGACGACTTGCCGGATAAGTTACCTCCCAAGCGGAGCATTAGTCACCACATTGATTTCATACGAGGAGCCAACTTACTGAATAAGGCAGCTTACAGAATGAGCCCCAAGGATAATGAAGAAATCAGAAAACAAGTGCAGGAGCTATTGGATAAAGGATTGATCAGAGAAAGTTTGAGCCCATGTGCTGTACCAACAGTTCTCGCCCCCCAAAAGGGAGGAGAATGGCAGATGTGCACTGATTCCAGGGCCATCAATAAAATCACCATACGGTACAGATTTCCGTTACCGCGCATCGATGATATGATGGACTGTTTGAGTGGGGCAGCTTACTTTTCTAAGATAGATTTAAAAAGTGGATATCACCATATTCGGATACGTGAAGGAGACGAATGGAAGACAGCTTTTAAAACAAATGAGGGCTTATATGAATGGCTGGTCATGTCGTTCGGGTTAAGCAATACGCCCAACACCTTCATGAGACTCATGAATGAGATGCTAAAGGAATATATAGGGAAATTTGTGATTGTTTATTTGGATGACATACTGATTTTCAGTAAGATGCGAGAAGAACACCTCCGACATGTGCGTAAAGTGTTAGAGAAGCTACAGCAGAATAAGTTATTGATCAATCTGAAGAAATGTACGTTTTTGCAGAGAGAACTAATTTATCTGGGGTTTGTGATAGCAAAGAACGAATTAAAGATGGATCCAGAGAAAGCGACAGCAATTGTGAATTGGCAGTCACTGAAGAATTTGTTCGAGGTACGAAGTTTTCACGGATTAGCGAGTTTTTACAGAAAGTTTATTAGAGATTTTAGCAGAATCTGTGCTCCTATGTTGGAGACCATCAAAAGGGCCAGCCAACCTTTTCGATGGACAGAAGCAACAGAAAAGGGCTTTCAGCTATTGAAGAGGAAAATAACAGAAAGACCGATTCTCAGGCTACCAGATTTTCAAAAACTATTTCAGGTACGTTGTGATGCTAGTGGAACAGCAATTGGGGCTGTACTCAGTCAGGAGGACAGACCAGTGGCATTCTTTAGTGAAAAACTGAATGAGAGTAGGCAGAAGTACTCCTCATACGATAAGGAATTCTACGCAGTAGTACAGGCGCTAAGACACTGGAGGCATTACTTGTTGGGAAACGAGTTCGTGCTGTTCTCAGATAATTCTACATTACAGTATGTAATGTAGCAGCATAAACTTAACCATAAGCATGCCAAATGGGTGGAGTACTTACAGAGTTTTAATTTTGTATTGAAGCATATCAGTGGGCAAGCGAATAAGGTAGCCGATGCATTGAGTAGAAAAACTTTACTATTGCAGGAAAGCACTGTGCAAGTTTTGGGTTTTGAACATTTACGGGATCTTTATAAGACAGACAAAGATTTTAGAGAAGCTTACGAGGCGTGCCAGAATCCTTTAATATGAGGAAACAATCCTTGGTTGGACTATAATATACAAGAGAAATTACTTTTCAAGGGAGGACAACTGTGTATCCCCAGCTGTTCTATGAGGGAGAATATCATTCGTGAAAAACACAGTGGGGGATTGGCTGGACACTTTGGTATTGACAAGACTTTAGAGCAACTTAGTCACTTTTACTTTTGGCCGAGAATGAGACGGGACGTACAACGTTTTGTGGCTAAGTGTAAGGTGTGTCAACTAGCAAAAGGACATAGCCAGAACACAGGACTGTACACGCCATTGCCTATTCCAGGCAGACCTTGGGATTCGGTGAGTTTAGATTTTGTATTGGGGCTGCCGAAAACACAGAAAGGGTATGATTCGGTAATGGTGGTAGTAGATCGTTTCTCGAAAATGGCACATTTTGTACCTTGTCGGAAAACTAGTGATGCTACTTACGTGGCTCACTTATTTTTTAACGAGATTGTCTGATTACACGGGTTACCGAAAACCATCCTATCAGACAGAGACGTAAAGTTCACGGGACATTTTTGGCGTACCTTATGGAAAAAAATGAACACCCAATTAAGCTACAGTTCTGCTTACCATTCGCAGACCGATGGGCAAACAGAAGTTGTGAACAGAAGTCTAGGAAATCTGTTACGCAGCTTAGTCGAAGAAAATTCTAGAATGTGGGACCGAGTGTTGGCGCAAGCAGAATTTGCTTACAACGATTCACCGAATCGTAGCACGGGTCTCAGTCCCTTCCAGATTCTTTATGGTATGCACCCTCGAGGAGTGCATGAGCTTCGGGATCTTGGTTTACAGGAATGATGGAGTGCGGATGGCGAAGATTTTGCAAATGCGATGCGAGATTTACATGAACAGGTCAAGGCAAAGTTACAGGACAGCAGCTTGAAGTATAAGGAACACGTAGATTTGAAGAGGAGAGAAGTTCATTTTGAGGTAGGGGATGATGTTTTGGTACACTTACGCAAGGAGCGGTTTCCTAAAGGTACGTATAACAAATTGAAATACAAGAAAATAGGACCTTGCAAGATCTTGCGGAAGTTTTCAGCGAATGCCTAAGAAATCCAGCTACCACCTGGAGTAGGCATATCACCTATCTTCAATGTGGCAGATTTGTTTCCGTATTTAGGCGAACTGTTGGAAGAAAGGAAGGAAGAACCCGCGCAATCCACGCGGAACACCTAGGAAGACAGAGACAGTTGGAAGAAACAGATGCCTTATGTCCAACCTCCTGAGATCGAAGGCATCCTCGAAACTCAGGTAGTTAGACGTACTCGGCGGAAGAAATATTTTCAGTACCTGGTCAAGTGGAAGAACCGTCCGATTGAGGATAGCTCATGGCTTGATGCCAGGCAGATTGAACGAACAGGGACATCAGTGGAGGAACTCATGAACAGGAGTCATGATCTTTTCTCACCCCGGGAGCCTGATGCAGGAGCATCCAGCTCACAGTGACGAGGCAGAAAGACTCCAACCAGGTTCACGAGCGGGACACTGAATTTTTAAATTCTGTTGAGGATAATTTTTCTTTTTACTTTATTTTACAAGTCAGAAACAGTTAGATGATTTACTTTCCAGTTAGGATTACTGTTAGTTTCATTGTCGATTTAAGGGTAGTTTTTGTAATTAGGAAAAATAACTCTTAATTGCTTTTACAAGTCTTAAAATATTCAAACAATTATGGTTACAAATAGGAACAGAAGCATGTAACTGTCTTTGTAACAGAAAGAGACAAACTACAAGCCTTAACTGAAGACAGAGGCTATAAAAGAAAAATAGACATGTAAAGAAAGGGTCTTTTTTCAAGTAGAGAGCAAGTTGATTAATTCAAGAACAGAATTATCAAAGCATTCAAAAGTACCTGAGAATTACTGTCCATCTGTTTTAACTCCTAAATTATTGATTGATCTCTCATACGTAATTAACAAGATTTTACATTTCTGTAAATTGAATGTAACATTATGATTATTGTACGAATATGAACTGTATTCGAAATTGTCACCAAACAAGCACACAGAGATCTGGTCGAAGAAGCACAATTACGAAATCAAGACCAGCAAGCAAGTAAATAATCCAGTACAAGAACCAAACGCCAGCGACGTAATACAACGATAATCGAAGGCTACAGGTACCCAACAACTCATTTCCTTTTCCTTTCATTAAAAAGAAAAAATAGTTTACACTTGTATTGCCCAGAAACGTTACGGCATAGTCGAACACAAAAGAGTCGAGGTCCCTTAAATATTACAGATACTGTTATAGTCCAACCCAGATCAAAATTTGCTCAGCCATTACAGACAGACAACAAAAAAACAAAACCCTCGTTAGGGTTTGACTACAGGTGCAAGACTAGGGTTTATTGAAGCCACTTTGCAGCCCAGCGAACCCATTCCAGAAAGACAATGGTGGACATGAATTCCACCAGACTCAGATAATAAAACAACAAGCGAACTATACACAGAACAGAGACCTCGAGACAGACAAGTAACATAGGTTCCAGGCCTACCAACTTTCACGCCATCGAACATTCTTGAAGACGGAGACGTGCACCCTCCAGGCCGCCATAAAAGACCTGCAACCGAACAAACGAAAGCGAGTAAGGGTTCAACAGAACTAGGAAGGACGAAACCCTAAAAAAAAAAAAAAAAAAAAAAAAAAAAAAACAAACAAACAAACTTGCGTAATAGAAATTAAAGGGAAAAGGGAACGGAATCCTAGAAATTAAAGGGAAAAGGGAACGGAATCCTCACCTGGAGACCGTGTGAGGAGAAACCATATGTTCGAACCAGAGAACTCCATAGTGAACTGGAGACCAGAGGAGCAGTTGGGTTTAGACCCAGAACAAAAAGGAGCGAATATTGAATCAGGGAACGAGTATTTTACCTGTAGCAGAGGTTGAACGAACGACGCCGTTGTTCCTGTCCGAGCAGCATAGCATACCCAGTAGTTCATAACCCAAGAATCATTATCAAGACATATACGAAAGCCAAAAACCAGAAGACTAACAGTACGCGCAGAAATGGAATAGCAGAAGCCGAATACTAGTGTTAAAACAACCAATAGTTACAGCAAATACGACCAGTACAAGAACTTGAACTCATTTCATTTAAAACATGGTAACAGAGTAGACAAACAACTTACCATAGTTTGCAGAGAAAACCCAGAGTCAAATACAGTCGATGCATACAGGTGGACAAAGAGGCAAATGCGCAGAGGAAGCCTCCACCCACAACCAGAACAAGCATAAAATCAACCCACAGCCATGAAACTGTGATTCAGAACCAGCAGACGCCAAATACAACACCCCTGACATACTTCATCACGCAGAGCTCGAAACCCTCGGAACAATGGAAAGAATGACAAAGAACAATCGAGAAATCGATTAAGGGATTAGGGTAATACCGGTTACCAAGGCGGAAGGACTACACATTTACTCTCACAGTTAATACCAGCTACCAATTATTGAACGCGGGAAAAACCAACACCATATACCACCGCCACGTAAGATCCAAGTGTAACGTTGAAAGCATAAAGGGAACGCCAAGTGGGCTGGGTCCCATCAATGTCATTGTTTGTACTTGACATTTTCTCTACCAATATGTCATGGACATATTGACAGATGTGCTAAATGTGTTCAATGAAGTTGGTAGCTATTTTAGCTTCAAACTGGACATGAGCCGAATTTGTGTGAGTAGATGCCAGTGGTATGGAAACATCAATGGGACATAGTGGTTGGAATCCCAACCCACCTGAAAGGCTTTGTCGTGAGTTGAGCTATGGAGAGATTTGTTGTAGCTTTGCTAGACATAGGGGAGGCTTTCATCCCATGTGTGTGGATTCTTTGACTTGCATATGTGCAGAATTTCCATGATAATCTTCTTGACGACCTTTATTTTGCCATCAATTTAGGAGTCGAAGGTTGTGGACTTAGTGAGCTTGGTATCCAACATTGACTAGAGACTTAAACAAAATGCACTTAGGAACCTTCTCTCTCGATTTGAGATAATGGACTGTGGGATCCCAAAGTGTACCCACACTCGTTTAAGGAAGAGCTTAGTAGTGACTTATGCTACGATACTCTTCTTGCAAGATGTCAGAATGAGAACCTTGGAGAATTTGTCGACAACCACGAAAAGACGATTCTTGCCATGTTTGGTAGAAGGAAGGCCCGACATGTAATCCATGGAGATAGATTTCTAGGCCTACTAGGAGTAGGTAGAGGAGTATACGAGCCTTATTTGTTTATTGTAGTTTTGGAAATGGCGTAAGAATTGCAAGATCCGATGTACTTTCCAACATCTTGTCGAAGGTTCGGCCAATAACAATACTTTTTAACACTACCACTATTTTATCTACCCAAAATGTCTAGTGAACCAATTTTAGTGCACCTCCAAAATCATATTGGCATGCTCGCTTGAAGAAAAACAGAGGTATCCCAGGTGGCATAATAGTGCGTCCTAAATATCAAAATCTAGAACTTGCTTGCCTTCCAAGAGCATCTGATATGTGGTGTTGAATTCTGGATCGCTCTTCTAAAGATGCAGCCACCTCTAAGTCTTGTTTCCATAAAAGTCGACCACAGTGGTTAGCACCATAACCAGGGGTCAAATGAGGCAATCTGTAACGTATTTTGTGTTTCCCTTTTTATACTTGATGCTTAATTGGAATTGTTGCAGATATGTGGATAATCTATGAAGGCGATTATTTTGTAACTTCCCTTATCTCAGTATGAACTGTAGGGGTCGATGGTATATCTGGATGATTGTTTCCTTCCCTAAAATGTAATGCTTCCATCTTAATTTAGCCTACACAATGGAATACATATCTTTATCATAGGTGGGATTCTTTTGGGCTGTATTTGAAATTATCTCACTGTAATATGCCATCAGATGCCCCTGCTAGGTAAGAACTGTACCAATAACATAGTCGGAGGCATCTGTCTCAATTTCAATTGGTTTTCGCAGGTGTGGTAATGTGAGCACTGGTGTAGAGCAGAGGTGATGCTTCAACTCGACAAATGCCTTCTATTGGGATTCAGACCAAAAGAAATTTGTTTTCACTCCACCCTCAGTGACTTGAATCAAAGGTCAAGTGTTTTAAGAGAATTTGGCTGAGAGTTAGAGTATGCATCTATTTTCGAGTCTTTAAGCTCGCCCACCAATGTCTACTTCACACAACATTCGTTCATGTTGTGAGTGGGAGTTTTATGGAACTCAAACTACTTATCAATGTCTCTTTTTGCCTTCCCATTATTCTTGGCTTGTGACTTCGAGGAGTTGTCCTATGGGGTTTTGTCCTGGCTCTACCCTTTTCTCTATGGATTGGGGGTTCGTTTGCTCTGCTTTGGGTTCATAGATCCAAAGTTTCACATCTTCTGATTGAATTTCCACTCAATCTTGGCAACATATTGGTATGCTGCACAAAGAGGTGAGATGTCCAGGAACTCGATTTCCTCCTGAATGTATTTGTGTAAGTTACTATGGTACCTAAGCATAAGATGTTTTTCAGAATATTTGATACCCAACTTTGTTTGTAGAGTATGGAAAATATTCGTCAGCTCATGTACATCTTGATCCCTTTGTTATGGCAACGTAGTCCATTGTATGTACTTGTCCTCATAGCTCCCCACAGGGTAATATTGTTCCTTGATGGTGTCTCGGAACGAATTTCTAGTGGGTGCAATGGAAAACAATGAGGGTTCTCTCTCATCCCTATGTTCATGATAATTTTCCCATCAATCCTTGACATGGGGGACGTCTTTTAGGAGTGAAAATGTAATCTTTTCCCTATTGGAAAATACATGAACCGAAAAATATCCTTCCAACATATTTAACCTACATCTATCTAGCCTTCAAAATATGGGAATGTTAATGTTGACTTGTACCTTAAAGAGAGTGGCACCTCCAAATTGGTTATTGGATGAATATGTGTCACCTGTGGGCATCTACTAGAGGATCTGGGTGAATTTATCCATCATCGCGGTCCTTTGTCACTCGAGGGCTTCTTCAAGCAATATTTTGAAGGGATCTCCTTCTCCATCATCTTTCTTTTCTTCCACGATCGGAGGTCGTCACAATTTACGAGGATGACTTGCAAAGGTTCAACTAGTTCAATCCCTAACTACTTATACCTCGACCATGTTGGGGACATGCAAAGAAAAATAGAGAAAGAGCAAACCGTTATGATACCACTGATTGAGATTTGTGCGGGATCACAATATAATATAGATATAAACATAAGCACAGAGATGCAGAAAAAATAAATCTTCATTTCATTAAGATCAAAGAACTGAAATATGCTTACATATAGAATGAAAATAAACTAGCTCAGATGATGGAATATTATCTATGAGAATAGATGTGGTGGTGTTGAAGGCCCCGAAAATCGGTTCTACAACAAAGGGGATACCTGCCCGGTCCGGACCTTGGTTGGAAGCTCCTTATCCATTTGGTATAGCAGGTTTGACTGGGGATATGGGACCAATTTCCCAATTCAATGTGTGTGTGTGAGAAAGATGGGTATTTCTGTTCTAAATGGAATACTTCTATTCTAATTCTAATCTAATGCTATGCTGTTGTATTCTAATAAACAGAAAAACATCAAAATTTATGCTAACCCGGGGTGTGATCTTTCTTCCATGCGATCTAAAAAGATTTCAAACAATAACTGGTAATAAAGATCATTCAGCTATTATAAGAAAAGAATTCAATAAAGATGAACTACTTCGAATAAGAAGTTATACGAAACAGTTGTGAAAAACTTATCGCATAAATGAGCTATTCATACATTAAGCATAAATAAATAGCTATCAGCGTACAAAAGTGCCAAATGATAACTCAGGCATCCATGCTGTAATATATAAACAACTGAAAACTGAGTATCACTTTAACGCATAAGAAGAAATGGTTAAGAGATAAAAGTACCATTTATAACTAGTCCTACTCATGAGCTTCAAGTAACAATTGATTTATCTCTCCTTGATTTAACATCCACTAAGACTACAGAAGTGCAACATCAGTAGTATATATCAAGTGCAAATATCAAATAAACCCTATTCCATTCATTCATCAAAACCTCCTCTGAGGGTGCAAAAGTGCATGTTCCAAGGACAAGTTTTTGATAAATTTCTAGACCCTTCTCTAAATGCATGAGAAGGGTTTAAATACTACTAACTAAATAACTTATTTATAGAAATTTAGGATTCGGTTTAAATGACCATCCTTTTTCTACGTAAAACTATTTCTAAAATTAAATATAATATCTAACTATCTCTAAATTTTCTCCTTAATGTCGCAAGCATTCAGTATTTGCCTAAGTAGAGTCGGCTGACTGTCTTCCGTCTTTGGTTGAGTTAAGCAAACTGAATCGGCAAGAGCTGGCACTATCTTCTCAGCAAAATTGATGATATACTTGAGAGTCATCCAATGACTATGTGGATTTACCATGTATGCCTGGTAATAATCGCATTTTAACTTGGTTAACCCTTGGATTGCTTCTGCTTTAGCTTTCTGTTTCTAGTTTGTTTCTATCGCTGCTTTCTTGCAATTTTCGGGGCTTGTAGGTGACCGAGTAATTAGGAGCCTTCCTTTTCGAGAAAGTTTTCTTAGCGATGCGCGATTGGTGCTTAATCGAAAACTACCTCTATTTCTTGATCTGTGCTTCCCTGATGTGTTTTTCGCCTTTTGCAACTTTTTCTCTTATCGGGTATAACGCTGAAAATTTGTGAAAATAATGATTCCATGAGCTCTTGACCCTGAGCATTAGACTATCTATTTTTGGTATCAGCATCGTTCAGTACCCATTCAACCGTGGCTGGATATGAGAAATCTGTGATGGATGCCTCAGAAGAGTTCTGTAGCTCTTTCTCTCCCTTAAGTGGATTAGGTGTGCCTTCCGAAATGGACATTGGAGTACTGTCTTTCCTCCTCATATTTTCCTGCATACTGCCCTATATAATGCTTCGTCCTTTGTTCCTGCAGTTTACAATTGAGGTGGAAGTAATGATAAAAATAACGACAAGAAAACTTTAAATGCCGAAGATATGCAAAACACACCACCTTACATGAACTAGTTCTTCAAGAAACACAACACCATACTTCATTAACAACTGGAAACAACTCATTAATTCGCATTAAAGCGCATGACCAGTTTTTTGGCCTAAAAAGTTTTCTCGAATAATGAGCTAGAACCAACTGCAATGGAGAGGTTTTGTGATTTTGCTTTGCGATATCGCAGATCGTCGTATCGAATTTCTGCAATTGCATCGTGTTGTTCTATCGCAAGGTTACTTGATTGCAATATCGCACGATCGCAGGATCGCAAAATCGCAAGATCACAGATCGCAAGATCGCAGGATTGCAAAATCGCAAGATCGTAGGATCGCGGATCGCAAGATCGCAGATCGCTTAATCGTTATAATCATTATGTGTAATTCATGTGATTTTTGCGATGTGCGATATGCGATATTGAATATCGGCGATTTTAAGTTTTTTAATGTGAGTGGTTCTTAATGCATGCGATGCGATGGAGTTTTGCGTCGCAATCTCACGTTTTTTTATCATTTTGGCTTATTTAGAAGGTATCCTATCATTCTTTGTGCGATGCGATCTTTCTTAAGGAGTGAATTTACTTTCTTCATTATGAAACTTAGGTTTTTTAGATTCTCCAAAGGTATTTCCCTAAGTCCATGATGTTGTAAATTTCATCTAAAAAAGAAATATAACATTAATTGATTTTTTAAATTTTTTACTAAGGGTCCCCACTTATTTAGTATTAGTAATAAAACTTCATAAGGAGGGGGGTTGTTGGTGGCCAAAATAATTGGCGATTCACTTGGAAGAACCAGTTATCTCAATGTTTCTATTTAATTTTTTCAACTTTCAAAATAGTAAAATTTTCAAAAAGTTAAACTTTATTATGGAAAGATAAAGTACATTATGCTCTAATCTGTCAATGACATTTTGTTTTAGCTATTTCCAACTTTGACTATTTTCTCCCTCAAGTTAGTCCTTGTATTTAAATCAGTCATTACTTGGTCTGTGAAGATAAAACAAAGTCTTCTCTGTAAACTAGTTTTAAAATATGCTCATTTGTCATAGGTAGAGCCTCTGTTGCCAGGAGGCATTCATAGCCTCGACAGGGTTACCTGTTACCCAGAAATGATCATGTATCCTACTTAAAGAAACCTACAAATCTCAAAGAAGAATCCATATCCACACTTATTGCTTTGATTTTCCTTTTATCCTTGAAGAACAATGTCTTGGTTTGATAGCCAATTTATGACACAGTCATTCACTTGATTTATAACTTTGTTGAACAAGTTGGTTCGTGATGAGACCCCTTGCCTCTTGATTGTAACAATCTTGAGTCATTTCCCTGTTGTGGTATGCAATATTTGGAAAAGTCAACAAGTTATAATATCTGTGATTATGATAAGCCAGCTCATGATGAGACCTCTCATTCTTCAAGATGAAGTGTGTCCTTGGATTGTTCCTCTGAAAGTTGTGATTTTCTTAGCAGGGAGGAAGTCATTGTTTTCTTTAGATAGCTTTGGACGACAATGATAGAGTTTTTTGAAGTAGTTGTTATAGAGAGAATCTTTATTTTTTTATTGATACCTTTCATTGCACTGATATAAAACAATTTTTTCACTAAAGGTTGTTTTCATCAAACTTTATGAAGTTGAAACTAGTGACATATCTAGGTTAGAGTCTTTAACTGTATCTTTCAATAATAAAGATCAATTTTCCAAAAGATTTGCTATTTATACAAGCGAAAAATCAAAATATGAAAGATAGTTGGCGTATCTTTTGTAAATGCCTGATGTAACCATTCACAATTGGTTTTATTTTGAAAAGAAAAGTATTACTCTACAAAAAATAGACGAATAATCTTCTATGGAAAATATTTCTTAAGAACTTGTCCGATGACAGGCAAAGAGTCTCTTTTGCCTGCTAAATCCTGTAACACAAATGTTGATGGACCTAAGACTTCTACAATTTGAAAAGGACCAAGCCACATTCTTTGAAATTTTGTATGCTTTCCCTTTTCTTCATGTGCCTTGTCCCATTTTAAAACTAAGTCTCCCATCTGAAAATCGTTTCTGGTCATTATGTTTGAATCAAAAGAGGATTTTACTAGTGCTTGATGATGAACATGTGTTTTCTTAGCTTGTTCTCGTTGTTCTTCTAATTTGATTATTTCCATTTGTCTTAGGTGTAATGAGGAAGTTGGTACTTCATCAATGTATTGAACTAGAGACAAATAGGGAATTGCTAAGTGAGTTAGAAGAACCACTTCTTTCCCATAAACTAAATTAAAGGGAGAAGTGCCGATGGAAGCTTTTATTGTTATTCGGTTTGCCCACAAAGTGCATTTTAAGGATTTATGCCAATTTTTATGATTTTGGTATACTATTCTTTTGATAATCCTGATTAGGTTTTTATTTGTAGACTCGGCTAATCCATTACCCTGTGGATAATAATTGGCCAAATATTTGAGTTTGAATCCTCTTTTAAGTACAAATTCAGTCATTGCATTTCCATAAAAATATGATGCATTATCGAACATTAAAGCGGAAGGTAATCCAAACCTGGTGATTATAAATTGATCTATGAACTCAATGATATTTTCAGCATTAGCCGTCTTGAGTGGAACTGCTTCTACCCACTTAGTAAAATAAT